>JACSYO010001980.1:3030000-3302500 GCA_016806645.1 Ophiodon elongatus | reverse complement strand
GTCGGAGCTGTTATAGCAGCAGATTAATGCCCATGGTTTTAGAGAGACACGGTTAACCATCACACGTGGCTGGATATTTGGCCGATGATCAACGAGAAGGGGCAGGTCAGAAACGGCGTCTCCAGTTCATAGTTCGTCCACCAGGGAGCGCTGGGGAGTAGTAGAACTGTGAAATGTCCCACTCAGCTCCAATCTTGGTCACAGTTCTTCATCGAATTTTCGATATCCTTATTTAAACTTTTGATTGTCTTATGTTGGGATGTTAAAATGAATATTGGCTGAGTTAATGCTGTCAGATCTTGTGAACTTATCAATATTGACATTGGCCTCAAAAATCCCATATTATTTAAGTTTACTGTGGGGGATCAAAGTCTGCCCAGGGACCCAGAAAGTATCTTCTTTCATCCCTATGTTATATGTATATGTATATATATATATATATATATATATGTGTATATATATATATATATATATATATATATATATATATATATATATATATATATATATATATATATATATATATATATATATATATATTTGTGTGTGTAATGTGGCCCTAATTTCTTCAGTACATTGTGCAATGTGTGTTTTCTTTGGCAGTCGGAATGATTGCATTGTTTCCTTGTGTGAGTGATAGCATAATGTGACCGTGATTAATCTGTAGGATTATTTATTCCCATGGTTTTCCAGTCTAGAGGAGGCATGAGGCAGGTCAGACTCAGACTGGCCGCCTGTCGGATGATCCCGCATGGGGAAATGACGTCAGACCTTCCCGGAGGCGAATGGAACATCTCTCCAACCAGACATGTGAGCGTCTGTCTCACACTTGTTCCTCTTTTAAAAATGTATTGTTCCAATACTTGTGTGTGTGTGTGTGTGTGTGTGTGTGTGTGTGTGTAATTGCACAGCCAGTGTGCAATAAAACACATTTTATTCTGCACCCAACAGAAAGCTGGAGCTCACATGCTAAAACCAGAACAGGAAGTGGAAGAGCAGGAGGAAGAGGATGTTCAGGAAGAAGAAGAAGAAGGAGAAGGAGAGGAAGAAGAAGAAGAAGAAAGAGAGGAAGATGATCGTCTCTTCACCAGTCAACATGAATGTCCCCTCGTTCAGCAGAAGGTTAATGAATACCCACAGTGCAACAGTTTCACATTTTCACAAGCAGACTTCATGCTGTATGCATACTGTTGGGATCAGCAAAACTCCCTCTTTCTTTCTTTTTCTTTTTGTTTCTTTGTTTTCTTTAGTGTTACCGGTTTTGAAATCCTTGGAGGAGAAACATTCCTAAATCTGCTTGGAAATCACACACAACTTCAGATTAGGCCTCATAATCATAATTTCTGGAGTTTTTCCTCAGAATCAAAAGTATTCTACCAATTGTATGTACTTCCATGGTTAAAGTACAAACAAAAACTTCTGGTAGCTTATCACAATCAGCTTTATTGGCCAAGTATGTGTACACATGCATGGAATTTGATTTGCATTGCTCTCAAAGTACTTAAAATATACATACAGCTGACTTGGAGCTGATTTGCCAAATTGTAAACAAATAAAGTCTAAAAAAAGATATAGATATTTTCAAGTTCAATATTTGGACATAAGACAAGTTTATTCCTCAATAAACTTTGAATTGTATCAACACTTAGTGACTTTATAGCAGATGGGAAATCTGAGCAGCTTAGAGTTAGTGAATATCTCCAAAGTTGAAAGCTCTGTTATCGCCAGACTTAGCATTTTGTACAGGCAAATAATTAACTTTGTCATTTGATCATAAAAGCCCTGATAGACCAGATGTCACGTGAGTTATTACAAGTAGCTGTGTCCCAGTTCAGGGGAATATGAGTCCTTCCTCTCCAAATGAAACCGTCCAGCAGCGCAGCACCTAAAACGTAGTAAACACTGTTTTCAGGTGGCTCTCATCAACTCATAAACCAGAATAGCTCAAATTTTATGACCTTAATATTGCTTTTAAACGGCTGACAGAATATACTTACGAGTGCATAACTGGGACATGATCCATTATACCAGAGTTTACGGTACAAGTTGGGATGTTTCACTTCACCACATGACTGATGACATAATGGCAGTGAACAAGGTTGATGGTTATATATTCCTAGAACTTCCATTTCCCTCTAAGGCCTTGTAGTTCACTACATGTCCAGGATACTAACAAGGAACAACAACAACAGCAACAACAATAATAAACTTATCAGTTGATGTCAAACATAGTACAATTATATAGTTTCATTTTTAATAAGTGTTCACTAAAACAGCCGGACACTGTAGTTTTTACAAGGGCTGAACAGAATGTCATGTTTTTAACATTCAAAGCTTCTATTAAGGTTTTTGAATGAAGCGTCAGATGTTTGTGGTCCTATCATTTTAAAAAAGGTAGAAAGAGACGGAACAATACTTGTTAGTAGAATCCGAAAAATATAGAATATCACCAGATTTGTGGCGAGCTTGAAGATTTTGACTGTTTGTTTCAGGTGAATGGATCTATGCTGTGGGGTTCTGAGAAATCACAGCCTCCTGCTTTCAAGTCCATTGTCAGAGTCCCACCGGCCCTGTGGCCTCTGACTGACCAAGAGGAACTGAAAAGACAGGTAGACCTCATCAGACATGTGCATGAAGCTTTGACTTGACGTGTTGGAGCCCTGTCCTGTCAGACCAAATGCTCTCTCGCTCTCTCTCTCTCTCTCTCTCTCTCTGCAGCGTCAGTCTCAGTTCCTGATGCACCGCCGTCTGTACATGAACATCGAGAGAGAGCAAGTGAAGGAGAACAAACAGAACAGGAAACACCTAAAGAGGACGGCAAGGTGACGAGGGCACAGTATTTTCTCCTGAATCACTTCCTCCTATTGGTGTGATTAGAATTAATCAACAATCAAGTACCAACAATCTGTACCTTTGATAGCTGTTAGATGTTTTTCATCCGCTTGAAGTCATTTATAATGCACAACACCAATGACCATTTTTTTTTTTTATATTTCCTTATTTTGCCCAAATATGCCTCAATACTCTTTCTATGTATAGACTAACTAAAATAGTGTCACATGAATGTAAATTGCAAGTGATTATTTCGCCCTCGTCTCCTCTGAAATGGCCCTGTCTCCACTGAAGGATCAAATCCGAGAAAGAACAGATTCGTCTGGAGGAAGAGAGGAAGCTGGAGAGGGTTCGGCAGCTCGCGGAGGCCAGGCAGAAGCTGGAGGAGCGAGAGCTGCTGATTCTGGAGCGTCTGAAGCTTGAGGAGGAGGAGAGAGATGTTCAGCTGCAGAGAAGGAAAAGAAAGGAGAAAGGGAAAGTAGCTTCAAGGTAATTAATGAAGACTAATTTGCCAAAGCTTGAAGGTAAACTCCACTCTGTTTACACATGGAAGTTGGTTAACAGGTCTTGGGGAGTAATACTGCATTTGTGAAAAAAAGTCGTGTAACGCCTTTGGTGCTCCAGAGGAAACTGGGATAAGTCTGATAAAGTGATGTCACTTGAGTGTGAATTTCTCTTGTTTTTGGGTGAACTAGTCCTTTTTTAATGCTCATAATCAGTCATTTGTTCTTGTGACACCAGAGAAGATGAACACATGTAGTTCAGTACGGTGAACTATGGCTCACCTTGACCAAACGAGCTGAACTACATGTGCACACTCAAAAAACGTGTCGGTGCCTTGGTGAAGCCGATGAACCGACTGATTGTAACTCTCGCCAGGTTCATTGACGCTCTCAGAGCTCAGATGAAGGAGCGACTGTCTCAGGGGAAGCCGGAGCCTCCTCCTCTCTGCTGCTGCGCATCATCTTTCTGGGACTCCCACCCCGACACCTGCGCTAACAACTGTGTGTTCTACAACAATCCCAAAGGTACGCGCTGCACACCGGCCTCACGCACCGGCCTCACGCACCGGCCTCACGCACCGCACACCGGCCTCACGCACCGGCCTCACGCACCGGCGCTGAGCTTTAGCGGGACAATGCATGAAAATATGAAAAACACTGACGGTAGCATTTGTCTCCTCCACAGCGTATGCCGAGGCGTTACATTCAACAATGTTGAGTTTGGAGTTACAGTAAAGGAAGCTGATGAACTGAACTCCCTCCTGTGTGTTTTAAAAGAACAGTCCAACATTTTGGGAACTCCAGCACAAGTCGTCAAACCCGGGATCAGAAAAAAGATTGATATCAGTTTTTATCTCCGTCCAGGATGTGCATATATGTGTAAATAGGAGATGGATTGCCATGACAAATTGTTTTTATTATTCATGTTTTCCACAAAACGCAACTGACTTTGGTGATTCCGGACTTTTCATCTAGTGCCACCACGAGACCTCAACATCTACCAGATGGTTTGGCGCAACATTTAGTGAAGACATTGATGGCTCAGAGATTATGTATCTTAAAGACTTTGGTGATCCACTGTCTTTGCCTCTAGTGCCTTTCATCAGGTCAAAATGTAACTTTTTTGGGACTAAATACCTACAGTACTAATGACAACAGATACTGTAAGAATCCCCAAAAACTTTATTTATAGATAAATGCAGATTAATTTACCGATGTTCTGCTTTAACCATATTTATTTTGATGAGGATTTAAACTCCTCTACAGGTTGGACAGTGACTAATTCAAATGGATTATTTACATTATTAAGCAGAATCTTGTCATTGCTTTGCATTTGCTTTGAATATTTTGTTTGCTGTTGTTGATAAACCCATCAGATTGGCAGCAGAAGACACAGATGTCAATTCTCAGCCTTAAGTTTTGTTTATCAAATCTATTAAAAATGTCATACACATACTGTACCTCACAGGAATTAACGTTTAGTACTTTTTATTGGCGATAAAGAAATCTGTATGTTAGCATACTTTCTACAAAGCTATGATTAGTAAATCATCAGGGAAGTCAGTCAGCACATGTGAAGACTATGAATCTGTACTGTAGGCCACGGCAACGTTCTTCAGGGCTGTGCTTAACATTTTTTATTAAATGTTTATTTATTTGCTGTTATTTACTATTTATTCTTAATAGAAACAAGTGTGTCATCTTTCATACAGTGATATCTTCCTGCATTAGACACATTTTTATTCAAAAAACACTCTCAGTTGGGATTCTTACATTTGTTTTCTGAAGGGTTGTAGTCAATATTTAGATATGTTGAGGGTGTCAAATGTTGAAGTTGGGTTGAAATAGTCTGTCCTCTGTGTTACATTGTGGTATGAAATCCTTGTAGATAATTTTAATTTGGCTGAGCTAGGTTAACATCAACGGTCGGGCAGTAATTTAATTGACAGTCTTAAGTGAATTATAGGGTGTTTCTATTATTTTTTCCACCCTATTTATGTCAAGTAGGGTTGGCTAAATAACAAAACAATTTATAATACAGTACAATTCAACACACATTAAATGATTAAATGCTTCTTTATGTATTAAGAAAAAAAAATCTTATCATATGATAATTGTATAGAATATGAAGCATTGCTGTAGATTGAACCACACAACAGTCTATAAAGGAGTTAAAGTAAGCACAACCTTAAATATCAACGGTCGTAAAATGCGACATACAAATGCAGCAGTAATATTATATATATATATATATATAATAGTAAAACACTGACGGGGAACATTTTAACATTTTTCAGCAGCAGAAGACGTGTTTTTCCAATGGTGGAAGAGGTACTCAAATCTTTTACTTTAGTCAGAATATAATAACACCAAAGTGAAATTCCTTCATTCAAAATGTTTGTTAAAGTAAAAGTACAAACGGTTGGCATCAAAATATACTAAAAGTAAAAGTACTCATTATGCAGAATGAGCCATTTCAGAATAATATATATATTATATTATTGGATTAAAGTTATTGAAGCATTAATGTGTTCACTACTTTAATGTTGCAGCTGGTAAAGGTGGAGATCATTTTAATTAATGTATTCACTGCTGTGTAGATTAATCCACAATAATACATCATAATGTATTTGTCAATGTTATGATTTATATTAATCTAAATCTGCACAGTAACTAAAGCCGTCAGATAAATGTAAAAAGTGCAATATTTGACTAGTATAAAGAAATACTCCAGTACAAGTAACTATACTTAGTCACCTTCCACCACTGTTGTTTTCCCTTTTCCCCACCAATTAGCTAACATCAGTGTTAAGTTGTGTGTAATGTCTTTAGTCATCCACCTGTAGTTTTATGATTAAAACGTGCATTAATAAGCTGTTTGTTGTTTTCTTACCCTATAGAGCACATTGTAATCCCTGTTTTGGAAACATTGGCGATATATAGTTTTTGTTATTGTTGTTGCTTGTTTAAAATTATTACTGTTTCTGTTATTATAACGTCGTTCCCGACCCCTCATGTTGAGAACCACTAGGGGCGCATCACCCGCTCCCTCCTCACACTCAGATGTTTCCTGTGACGTCACGATCACATGGCCGCCGACAGTCTCCGTCTGGAAAATCTTACGGAATAACACATTTATAGGCTATCAATAATACTATTTTTATCACAGCGGACGCTTTTTTTTTTTTTCCTGAATCCAATCGTGGAGGTAGGCTGGCTCTCGCGGACCCCGGTGCGTAATATAAAGCCCCGGCCAGCACAGAATGGAGACCTGGATGTTTACGCACTCTGTGTCCCACAAAGAAGGTGTGCTCTCTTTTAGTTAGCAGAACTAAATAAGTGAGCGTTTCTGGTCCCGGGTCAGCTCACGGAACAGCCCGGTAAGTGGGCTCCAAACAGTCCAGCGGTGCCTTTTTTTTTTTAAATTGTCCCCAGCCACCTGCTCTCCAGAGGACATGCCTGGAATCTGAGTGTTTCTTTATTTTTTTGGCTGTTAAAAGTTCGACAAGTTTTCCATCGAACAATGAAGTCGCCCCTGGCTCCCGGCATACGATTAATCACGTCCTTTTCTCGAGATAGTTGGTAAGTGTCCATTCTCGTTCATTCCTGTTGTTCTCCACTAACAAGCCAGTTAATTAATGGCGTCTTCGTCACAACTGTTGGTGTTTATGTTGCGTTATCTCCCTCCTTTGCTTGTTGTGAATGATTGACTCGGCCGCGTCGATAAACACGCGTTCTGTGAATGTGTAATGGTTCCTTGTAAACCCCGTGTTTACTACCTAAATACCCGCACTTGTATGTCCCGCTGCCGGTTACAAACGCGTTACTACAGCTGGTGTTCGTTCTCATATGTCCACTTTTGGTTTTGACGTGAGCATCAGGAACCACGCAGAACTCCCATTAAAAAACAAAAAGGTTGAGTTTCCTCCCTCATCGACACAAATTTGACCTTTAATGAATCGATGCGGTCGGAGACAAAATCCAGAATTCATGGAATTTGGGGAAATACAAGGGACACGTTATTATAATAACCTCTCAGTGTCTTCTATCTCTTGTCAATGTGGGGATCATGTATTACCTTTTGGTACAGCAGATTAGTAAACAAACAAAAATACATCCCCACCATACATACAATTATGGGAAATGAAAAAGTATGATTGATACAAATATATATTATGCCTAAATAATTACGTTGTATCTTGTAACTATGACTTACTCTGCTACTATTGTTTAGTCCGGATAATGAAACCCATAATTATGAGGTAATCTGGGCAGGGCTGCAAATAATTACTTTTCTTTTCATCTCCTCAAACATATTTTCCCAAAGCCCCAAGGGATGCCTTCCAATTTCAGTTTAAAACTCAAAATAGTTTTTAATTTACTATATTGTTACACAGGAAAAAGCATCAAATCCACGTATTTTAGAATCGGAAACCATCAAGTGTTGAAAATTGACTGCAAAGATGAATCAATTATCAAAATAGTACATGAGTACTTCAACTAAAGGTTGTATCAACAAGCAAAATCAATTTAAATAGATCTCCACGTTTGCCTTATTTCTTATTTTGCGTCACAATGTGCAGTATTTTAATTAGTGAAAACCTTTCTGTAAATTCTTATTGTCTTATCAGAAATACTTTGCCACCACATCTTTATTATGTCATCTTTTTTTGTTGTTGCAGGTATCGCGGTTTCATTCTTACCCTCACCTTCCTCTTCTACACGGCCTATCATCTTTCAAGGAAACCTATCAGCATTGTTAAGGTAACTGACAATTCAATTCCCTCTTATCTACGGGTTTTTTTTTTGCAGGAACGTGCCAAGTCTGGGTCACGGGTCAGAAGCTGCCTGGAAGATGTTATCTGGGGTCCTTCAATGAAATCAAGTTGGCTTCAACAGAATTCCTTCCTCTATCCTTATTAAAGAACAAAAAGATAAATGAATAGTTGAAAACATCAGAATGTTTTAGTCAGAGAGTTAGACAAAATCTTTATCTTCACAATTGAAGATGGTCTGTCTCATGCAAATTGCCCTAAACTCAGGCTCTTTTAATAATGTCAATATGCCTTTTGGTCGTCAATTAGGTCTCTCACACACAGGTCTTATACAATTTATACATTAAAAAAAAATCAATATCTAAAACATATGTAGCGCTTCATTTTACTGTGTCTGTGAGAGTTTTGTGTGGGTCGTTTCACCTGCTTCCTATTCTTTGTTTTTGTATAATCAGAGCCAGCTGCACAGAAACTGTTCCTCAGCCGTTCGGCCTGCAGACCTTAACATAACCGACAATGCCACCTGGTGTGACTGGGCGCCCTTTGGTAAGTCCTTTATTTCTTACCAACATTGACACTTATGAGTAGATAATGCTTAAAGTTGATTTCCAGTAATAGGTATTGGTATCAGACTATTCTGTAACAGTCTATGCTCAGTATTAGTAGCTGATGGTAAAAATTGTTACCCTCAACATATAGCCACGTTATGGATATGAAGGTATCATAAGGTACAGTATTAGAATGCTTTTAATTTGGGCACAGGTGCTCCCAACATCCCAGTGATCCGGGATCCCAGTTTAAGTTCCTGGCTCAGATGTGCGATTCTGTGAACACCAGTGGTCGTGTTGGTGTGTGGGAAGCCGTTAGGGGCGCTTGATGCTGCACAGCGCCAACTGAAACGTCCATAATTCTAAAGGATTACATGGCGAAAGCTAATAGTTTAATTTGTGTCGTCCTTCTAGGCCAGGACAACTACCAGACACTGTTTGGGGTCTTGGATAACTCCTTCCTGGTTGCCTATGCCATCGGCATGTTTTTCAGGTTTGTATGTGCCGTTGCCTGCAGACATCTTTATCTTTACGTGAGGTTGTAATTTGTTGAGTCATCATTTTTTATTGTGTTAACAGTGGGATATTTGGAGAGCGCCTGCCTCTGCGGTACTACCTGAGTTTTGGGATGCTGATGAGTGGATTGTTCACATGTCTGTTTGGCCTCGGCTTCTACTTGAACATCCACTCATTAGGGTACTACGCCGCCATCCAGGTAAAGACACAATATCACAAAGCCGTACACTTTCTTTTGTTCCCTGACCGGTTTTAAACACATAACCCCCTGACCGTTCCTCTGAAGCCACCATCAGGACAGAATTTGCACACAACAAATCGACAAATCTAACTTCCAGATTAACATGCAATTTTCTGAATTAAAAGTAGATCCTGCTTGTTTAAGCCGTACACAAACAGAAATGTAAAAACGACAGATACTTGGTATAACAATTTCTTTTGTGAACAACATCTGGGCCCAGTAACTCGATGGAGTCTTGTCATCACAGTGAGGTTGCCCGTTTTGGTACTATCACGCCTTTGCAGAGACCAACAGCTGGGCTCTCTGACCATATGTCAACCCACACTATAGCTGGATAAGTTGCCCAGAAGTTCTGCATAGATGGATAAACTGTTCGCCACAAAATAGTTAGACCATAACTCAACCTTAAAACCATTTCAAAATGGACATTTTTACATTTCTGTTTGTGTCCAGATCTCATTTCTCTTTCTGAAATGTTTGCGTACCAAAAGCCTGTCTGTGTGCCTGTTAATTTGCAAACAGGTTTACATCCTGTCTTTTGACTTTTGTTGTGGTACATGTACAGAATTAGGAGTCTTTGAATAGCTAAACAACCTCTCATCCATTTTGGCAGGCAGACCTACTGCATGAAACAAACTCACATTTGGGGAGAAAGAGGGAAGCACAGAGATCAGATGAGCTGTTTATTGCTGACTCACCAACAAATGTTCACCCATACCAACACACACACACACACACACACACACACACACACAGGCTTCATTGGTCTTCCTTGACTCCATGGGAAATGAATGTTGGTCTCAGTGTGGATGCACACTCGGTACAAGTTAAGACAGAGTCACAATAGTTTTGTTTCACTTCAGTCTTTTTTTAAAAGTCCCTTTGTCCAGTAATTTACCTCAGGAACAAGTGAAGAAGCCAGTTTTGGACACAAGCTACTTTCCCTTCCTGTGTAATAATGCTGCAATTGCAACAATTGTTATTTTTCTGTTTCTCCTCTTTTAGTCTCTAAAATGTCAGAAAAGAGTCAAACAAATGGCTGACACAATTCCCCAGAGCTCAGGGTGCTGTCTGCAAATAACTTTTGTCTTATCAACATTCCAAAACCCAAAGCTATTCCATTTGCACCGATACCAAACATTTTAACATAATTGCCAGTGTTTCCAAACAATATAACTTTTCAGAAGGCGGCCTCAGAACATCACATGACCATTCCATGACCATTCCCTGGAGTCAAATTCCACAAGTGAATTCAACAACGTTTCGGAAACTATAATTAGAAACTTTACTCATTCTATAGATGATAACACATCAAACTTGCGCGGATTAAAGTGATGAGTTTGTGAGAAAAAAAAATGGTTCTCTTTGACTTCAGAGATATCAAAATGCAATTAGAGTTGGAGTTTTTGAAGACTGCAACGCCTTCATGAAGCGATCAAGAAATCACTGCTTAATTTTTTTGATTAACAACCCTTTTACCCCGTCGCAGGTGTGATAACTGTGAGTTCTGAGGGTCAGTAAAGACCTTTATTTATCATCTCCTCTCTCTAAGAACTGTAGAGATCTCATGGTGGCTTAGTCAGGCTTTCATCACATGACTCACAGCTGCATCATATGACTGCGGCTGTGTGCCTTTGGTGTGGGAATGTGGGAAAGACTCAAGGCTCACTTGTGTCCTCTTAGTCTCCTTCTTTAAGTATAGTTTGAATCGTTACACCAGCGTTAAGAGGCTTTGATGCAGTAGGTTAACACGGACTGGTTTCTCCCTCTGTTTGCTTCATTCTGCAGGTCATGAACGGGCTCATGCAGACCACCGGTTGGCCTGCAGTGGTGGCTTGTATCGGCAACTGGTTTGGAAAGGGGAAGTGAGTACTGCTTGATGTGCAACGGGCGTGCAGTCCTGCTGACTATGCAGCATTAAATGCTTATTCTTTTGGAGCTGGTTGACTCACACGTGCACATTTGTCATGTTTTGACAGACCTAGGTTTGATTTTTCTCAGACCATCAAACCCACATCATAAATCTAAACTCCCCTTCAAATAAACACGACTGCTACAAAGGCTGGATTGGGTCCAGTCAGATATCTGAGAGGACTAATTAATCTGTTTGAATGGTCTTTCATGCTTTTAGGTTGTCGATGATTCTCTCTACAATCACATGTTGTTTTTGTATGAAGGGTGAGAACAAAACACCTAACAATTATTCAACCAAGCTGACAATTGAAAGGGCAGAAAGAGTCAAAGACACCTCTCAGCAACAGTAAGAATAGAGAAACAGAAACTTCTTTCTGTGTCAAGTGCACAGCAATGCCTATGATGAACTGGAATTAACAGGCCTGTTGCTTGTAAAGTATGTGCAATGTCAGTGTAATATGACTATTTCAAATTATAGTGCAATATTTGGGTTCATAGTGGGGGGGGGGGGAAAGTTAGATAGTTAATCAATTATTGACCATTAAAGGAATAGTTCAACTTTGATGAGAAAATCGTTAGTCTGGGCGTGGTTAGCTTAGTTTAGCGTAGCATGAAGACTGCGGGAAACGGCTTTGCGGTTAACACATTGTGTCTCGTTTGTTTAATCCACACACAAACAGAAATGTAAAAAACTTGAATTCGTGGTGTTAGGAGGAGTGATGTGCTGGAACAGGACAGAGCCAGGCTAGCTGTCCCCCCTCTAGTGTTCACACGTAGCTCAGCTAACTATGTCCTGACTCCAGCTCCGTACTCAACACACAGACATGATAATGACCGTAATCTCACTATCAGAAAGCGAATAAGTGAATAAGCGTCTTTCCTAGAATGTTGAACTACTTTAATGTGACTTAAGGCTGAATTTCTTAACTGCTCTTGTGTTTTGATCATCAGACGTGGGTTCATCATGGGTGTGTGGAACTCCCACACCTCAGTGGGAAACATCTTGGGCTCCCTCATCGCAGGAGCCTTCGTGTCCTCGCAGTGGGGAATGTCCTTCATTGTCCCCGGACTCATTATCGCCTCCACTGGGATCCTGTGCTTCTTCTTCCTGGTTGAGAGTAAGTTTCTGTTCATCAGTGAAACCCTCACTAAACTCTTTCACAGAGGCATTAGGCAAAAAGCCTCATGGACGGTGGATATCCAAAGACATGTATTTTGAAAGGGATTGTCTTTATTCTGTAGAACAAATCACTGACAGATCTGCTCGTGCAGGATCCTGTTTGACTTGTTTGTAAAGCAAATGTTTTTTCTGTAACTTTAAAGGTGTGGTGTTTAACTGAGCTACAGTACAATTACCTTGTTTAAAGCTGAGCAAACTCTAGCTCTGTCTGGTGAAAAATGTACAACAGAAAATATAAATAATAAGAAATACGTAAATGATCTGTTCTTAAAGTGCAAGAGCTGTACAGTTCTTTGCAGGAATGTGCAAAATATAGGCCGGGTAATGTGCAAAAGTTCATATTATGAAGTATGAAATAAAAAAAGATTATGTGCATGTTGGGAAATAGTGAGGATGTGCGATCAGATTAATTGAGATTCAAAAAATGTATGATTAATTTCATCCCTCAGTACAGATTTAAGTGTGAGAATTAGTCATGCTTACATGTTGTATGTTGTTGTCTTAACATCACATCTCTTGTCAAACCTAAATGTTGCTTTTAAGTCCCAATTGTATCTTTTCCTCTCTCTTACTCAGAACCTGAACACGTCAACTGCACTCCTCCTCAGCACTATGTGAGTAAAAGCAACAAACTTCCATTTACCTAATTCATCCTGAATAATAATAAACTTAATTTGCTTAACACCAAAAATGCAGCACATTGTGTTTTACAATAAGGAAAAATTAACATTGAATGAACATAAACACAGAATAGAATGCATAACATAAGATGAAAAAAATAACCCTCTAAATAATAATAATAATACTGCATCAGTATTATGCAGGATTCACATATACATCAATAAACACTGTAGCAGCATCAAAAGGTCTCCATTCTTTTCTACTCTGTTCTTTAGAACAGTGGTGGAGAGTTTTAAGACCAAAACAATTTTTTTGCTCTCTATCAATCCTGTAATAAGACTGCTTGAACTCATGCATATTCTTTGTGTTTTCAGAGTGAAAAGGAGGGCGACGAGACGGAGTCTACGTTGAATAATTCGTCCCATGTTGACAGAAACGCCTACGGTTCCATCACCGCTGAGCCTGTGGAACATGTGGACGTTGTTGAGGAGCACACAGAGGCCATCAGCTTCAGTGGGGCTCTCAAAATACCGGTGAGTGGCGACAACTCTTTTTAACCATCCAAATGTCTTTTATGTCTGTGTTTGTATTGCAGAATGACCACAGCCCCAATTGGCTTAATATATTTGCTGAGGTGCTGGAAGCATCACTGAGTCCAAACTGATAGAAAGGAAGTGCGCTCACTTAGATTCATACAGTGTTTCACTTTAGTTTGAGCTTTCGGTCAAACGGACCCTGTACGCTCTGATGAAGCTCTGTGAGTTACTTATTGGGACGTTTGTTACTGGGCTCTGGAGGAGGGAGGGGCGCTGGGATGAAAGTTGGTGACACAGACGTGCCGTGGGAACTTTCAAAATGAAGGCGTATCTTAAAGACGACGTGTATTGATGTTTTCACTTTGCATCGATGATAATGGATCATTAATCATTGAATGGCTATACCAATCAACATTGATGTATCGTTACACCTCGGGGGAAAGAGACTAGAGACGGAGAAGGGGGGAGGGCAGTTTATTGTGAATTATAGCACTGTGATATTTAAGGCATTTTGAGATGATGAAAGGTTTTCATGGTGTTTTAATGTCTCACTCAGGGAGTGGTGGAGTTCTCTCTCTGCCTGCTGTTCGCCAAGCTGGTCAGCTACACTTTCCTGTACTGGCTTCCTCTCTACATCTCCAATGTTGGTCAGTATTTACACACACACTTTAATTTTTTCCAAAGAGAAGAATATCTTACATTATACATTGTAGTTTTATCCACATAAATTAAAGTTGATTGAAGTTTTTATTTTTCTTTCATTTTCAGCACATTTTGACGCAAAAGAGGCAGGAGACATGTCGACCCTTTTTGATGTAGGAGGAATCGTGGGTAAGCTTTTAGCCTCGACCGTCATATGACTTGATCTGACAGAATTTCATTTTCCAACATGTTAATGACAAAAGAAATCGAAGGAAATACGTCAAATACAAAATATATGCTGGAAATACATCTTGGCAGTGTACTTTTGGTCTTCTAGGGAAGCAAATAAAGGCCTTAATAATTTGAATTTGAAAAGAAACTTAATAACTTCAAACACTACTGGTGTTGACATTTAAATATATATCATTGTGAATTTAAACCATCGAAATATTTTACAATGCCTGAATTTGTTTGGTTTCAATCCCCCCTCCGGACAGATTGAGTCAATCCAGACTTGATTGCTCATCCTTAATAACTTGGATGTTGAATTGCAAAATGTTCAAATTTAATTTAAATGTCTGAATTTTGCCAGTCCAATTTAAGCAACCATGTTTTGTTTTAGGCAGTTTGAGCACCTTTAATTTAGTTTGTAGAATGTTGTGTACTTTCATTTTCTCTGTGGATTACTTATTAAAGGGAAATTGGAACCATTTTTTAAAGTAAAATATAAATGAGGTATAATACTAAAGTATAATATCAATGGTGTAGATTCCTTTGTATTTAACCCTTGTGTATCCTTTTAAAACAGTTGCTCTGGGATACGTCAATGATTAGTAACAACATTGATTTTAATGTATTGCATCAAACACTGCAATGCTCCATATTACAGCAGCAATGCCCCTAGTGGAAACCAGGAAGATAACGTGGATTTGCCCCAGAGGGCAAACATGAGAAAATAGCTCCATTTGGTGGGAAATAGTAAAAACTAAAAAATGTATGCCAGGGCTCTAGATTATAAGTCTGATATAATATAATGCATTATTTAATGTTGCATTTGCTGCGGGACCAAAATTTCAATTGGGTTTCAGTGGGAACATTTTTGTGTGTCTGTATTTTTAGCCATTTATTATAACTTTATTATAGGAGCATAGATTGAACTTCCAGAATTCGAAAACAAACCTCCCACCATTAACCGAATTCATGCCATATTCATCCCAAATTATAAAAAAAATGAAGTCTCCAGTGATGTACAAGGGTTCAGTTTTAAACATAACATAAAGTTGTCAGTAGTGGTTCAATTTCAGTTGAAGAGATTGAAAGATTGAAATCCTTTGTTTCCACAGTCTTCAGCTTAGACCTTGTCACTTGCAAGGAGGATGTTCTGGTTGCGAATCAATGTATCTAATACCCGAATGGAACAAAGCCTTTTCACTTGCTCCCTCCTTACATCCTAGTTTGACGCGAAAATAGGAAAGCTAAACTAATGTAAAATGATAATCCCAGTGCTGCGAGGAAGTCGTGATCTGACTTGAATGTGCTGTGTGTCAACAGGAGGCATCATGGCGGGCCTCGTGTCTGACTACATAGGTGGGAGAGCGACAACTTGCTGCGTCATGTTGATCACTGCTGCCCCAATGGTGAGTGTCATCTAATATATCAAATTATTTCATGACGGCACGGTCGCCCTTTTAAGCAGTGGCTCCCTGGCCTGATTCCAAAGGTTATACGCTACGGTTCAAAAGTTTGTAATCTCCGGCCACAAAAGCTTGATTGTGTCCAGTCAGATATCTGAGAGGGCCGCTCTTTATGTTTGAGTGGTCTTTCAGGCTTTTAGGTTGCTGAGAGTCCTCTTTTCTAATAGAGGTTATTTTGTATGGAGGGTTTGTTTTGTACATGGAGAGAAAAATATTGTATAATGGTTCAAAAAGACTAAAATTGAAAGATCAGAAAAAGACAAAGGAACGTCTGACAGTTAAATAAGTAAAGAAGAAAGTGGACAAACTCAATATTTAGAGTCACTTACGCTTTTCTGGCTGGAAAACATTCAAAATCCAAGTTCTAACAATATTCTCCCCTTTCATGCAACACTGAGAGGCCATGGACTACTTTCAACAGTAAATAATACATTTGGTGTCTGAATTATACTATCTTTGATTTCTGTTAAAATAGTTATTAATTAAGGAAAGAAGAAAAACGTCAATAGAACAGCTGATTCCAAACTCTTCAATGGTAGTGTAATGTAATAGTCGCGTATGTGTTTCTTCAGTAGACTAGATATTCAGTAGACTGATATACAAACGTTGTTTTGTTCTGTTCATGTTCCAGCTGTTCCTCTACAATTACATCGGACAAAGGAGCATCGGTACGACAGTCGGTAAGAGTTATTTTCTTTTTTCACATTTTGTATTTTCTCGCTAAAATGAGCCAACGTTAAAAAAAAAAAAACGAAACCTAATTGGATTTTAGGAAAAAAATGATCATGTAAATGTCGATTTATTAGTTTACATGGTGAACAGGACTAGTGAACTGACACATGTCTTGGGGGAGCCAGTGTTCATGGTCAAGGGTTCAGACAAGGTCCTGTTCACCCTGACCTGCTGGGTGTGGTTGGTGAGGAATGAATGCTGCCACTTAGTAATGGAGGGGTTGACATTCATCAGCTGCAGTGCATTTAGGAGAACATGGGTTGAGCCTGGCTGAGCCCCATGTGCCAAGGCCCTGCTACCAGACGCTTACTGGTGAGCTCCCATCCCAGATGTGGCTCCAGAAGGGGGCCACAGTATCCCTTTTGCTGGGGCGAGGTGTGAGGAACTCTTTTCTGGCTGATTCATATCGGGGCTAATTATGACAATTTCACTTAAAATGTCCTATACGATAAAATGATGATCAAATGTGATCACATTTTTGGACATCTTAACCAGCCAACTTTTGCGCCAAGAACACAGTCGGCAGACCAATGGCAGAAAGAAAAAGAAAAAAGACCGCCAGCTACAGGTCCTGACCGACGAGGTCAGGAGAGATATTCCTCAAAACTTAAAGAAAATAGATGGTATTTGCTTGACAGTATAGTTAGGGGTGCATTTCACCCGTTGCAGGTGCTTTGAATATTACACTTTCTCTTGGTCTCATTTGTGCAAATTTAGCGTCCTCAAAAGCCTCACAATCCTTATGGGAATTAGCCTCAGACTCTTGGGTTGCTCTGCTCGTGATGTCCGGAGCAGTCGAAGTTGGATCATCGTCTTCTTTACATTAACTTGACAGTCATTATATTTCATGAATTCACCTTCACCACACCTGTCTGATGTGAATCTGAACTGAAAGCAGAGTAGTCCTCTCTAAAAGTTAAACGTTAGTTGTCAGTCATCAGAAATTACTATGAAATGTATATATTGTGTAATTACTCTTTAATAACTGTTTGTGTCCGTGTTTTGTTTTTCTCCATGTGCAGGTATGCTGCTATTGTGTGGAGGCCTGGTGAACGGGCCGTACGCCCTCATCACTACTGCTGTATCTGCTGACCTGGTAAGACCTGAGGCATCATGGGAAACCCAATGTTTTATGAACTACTGAACTTTTTGAGGTTTATTTTTGAGGTACGTTACATCCATGTCCATTTTATGCTACCATATACTTCTACTTCACTACATTTCGGAAGCAACGATTGTACTGTTTACTCCACTACATTTATTTGGCAGCTTTTATTACTTTGCAGTACATTATGTATTTAACATGAGCTCCACCTATTACAGCTGCAGCATTAAAGTCATGAGCACAATAATGCATCAATAATAATAATAATTCAGTAATATATTATATTATTCTGGAATGATCCATTCTGCAAAATGACTATTTTTACTTCTGGTATTTTAAGTTTATTTTGATTTCTTATAATCGGTGTTTTTCAATGCAGGATTTGTACTTGTAACAGAGTATTTCTACACTGTGGTATGATTACTTTTACTCAAGTAAAAGATCCGAGTACATCTCCCACCACCGTGTCTTTGTTGCAACAGGGAACACATGAGAGTCTGAGAGGTAACTCCAGGGCTTTGTCAACAGTAACGGCAATTATTGACGGGACTGGTTCAGTAGGTATGTATGGGGTTATTTTTTACAACTCTTTTAAAGCTGCTCTAATCATTATTTGTAACATTGATAATGCATCAAATTAACATTATCACCAGCTCTGTGTAGGATGATTATACCCAGAATTCAAATTAAAATGGAAAATAATTTGATGCTTGGAAAAAAAGGCATGAAAAGTTCCCTGTAGTAGCTTGAAATTGAAGTGTACAATTGAAAAGGAAACTGTGAACATAAGACAATTTGAACAAGAATGAAATGTTAAGATTATTGGATCAACTTTTGTTTTTCCATCTTCCTCCCTTCCTTTTAACATTTGGCTTTTGAATGAGAACATTTCAGCACTTTGTAATGTTCTACAGTAAATTACTTTAAAAGTCTAAAAGTTTGAAACTTTTTTTGATGTGAGATATTAAAAGAAACTGTCGGTGACATTAGTGTGTTCTCTCTAGGAGCTGCGGTGGGTCCTCTGTTAGCCGGCTTGATCTCTCCCACCGGCTGGAACAACGTCTTCTACATGCTCATCACCTCTGACCTCTTAGCCTGCCTGGTCAGAAACACCTTCTTATCTATTGACTGACGTCTTTAATCTCTTCCACTACAACACAGCAGGGCTTGAAATATTAGGCTTAAAATATTAGGATTAAAATTATGATATCTTTTTGTCTTTACTGCTTATACAAGTCCAGTAACAACACCCTGACTGACACATTGTTTGTTTGTTTGTTTGTCTGTCTTCAGTTTTTGACCAGGCTTGTTTACAAAGAAGCGTGTGGTTGGTGTCGACGTGCCCCCCGAACCAGAGGGTGAGAATCACCACCAGTAGGGCTGCACAACTAACCGCGTACCAGATAGAGATACCGATACCGATACTGTATAATAGTCCGATACTAACTCAAGTAGCTGGATTGGGAATCGGTGAGAATAGGCCGATTTGGTATAGGGATACCATTGTTTTGATAAATAACAATTCAGTAAATTTGTATGTATGTATTTATTTGTTGCTGCACCTGCAGCGGCAGCCTGGGAAATACTGCCCTGAATATTGCATCTGCAATAAGGAGGTCTTACTTTGATGCAAAGATTTGTACATTAGAAGGAATGTAGCACAATATGGAAGTGTTAGATCAAAGCACTTGGAATTCATTCAACTTCAAATGATTTTATTGGCATGATGTAACACATTGCCAATTCTTTAAAAGGAAAAAAGTGCCAATTCTTTAAAAAATGTAGTTTTTTTTTTTAATAACGATGCCACTCTCATGTCTGTGCGTTAAGTACAGAGCTGGATCCAGGAGGCGATTAGCTTAGGTTAGCATAAAGACAGGAGGCAGGGGGAAACAGAAATCCCCCTACAAGCACTGATTAACATGTTCTATATTGTTTGTTTCTAACAAGAAAAACAGAAATGCAAAAACTCTAATTTGTGTTTTTTTTATGGGGAGTTATGTGCTGATTGAACTGATCAACTTATATTCATTAAGGAAAAGAGTTAAACTATGTAACTCACTCACAATGGTTATTCAGGGTTATTGTATTTGATTGTATTATAAATGTCTAATAGTCATTCTCAAATATTTTTATTCCAGGTTCAAAGAAATCTGAAATACTGACACAATCAAACTGGGAACCAAACGGAGAGAAGAGGGAGAAAATGCTGAAACTGACCTCAGTGGACATGACATACTTAACGGAATGGAAACCAGTGGAGCCCCCAGTGGAAGATTCAAGGCACTAAAACTGACGATTGAAGCCTCCTTCTTATTGTAAAGCAGAGAGAAATATGTCTTTATGGAGACAACACTTTTTTTTATGACTGATCTACTCAGTCTAACTTGTTTGTTTTTAATATTCTTTTATCATTAAAAGTGTACATACTGTGTACATTTTCTTAATTTCTGTGTCCTTAATTACTGCATACTCACAATACAGTTTGGTAGTACCTGCTGTTGCCAGATTTTACATTTTGTATGTTATTTCGTCGTTAATGAGTGTTGAGTTGTGATCCATCTTTGAAATAGTTCAGTTCAACATTCTGGGAAACGGTGTGAAAGATCCAATTTTAAGTTATTGAGGAGATTCTTCTCATGTCCGATAAAATAGTGCAGGTCTGAATTTTTTTTTTTTTTTAAAAGTCAGCAGCACCTCTCCTATATTTTTGATCTCTCATCAATGCCAACTTCATGGACAAAATTATGAATATCTAGCGTATTGCTGTGCTTAAAATGGGACGGGTGTCGGCTAATCACAGGGTTGCCGGTTCGGTTCCCAGCTCCTCTCTCGCTTTGTCAACAACTATAAAGGTAGTGAATGCCAATAATAAGTATAGTAAGAGTACAGTAAAATACTGTTGCAACTAGAAGGACATTGAGAGCGGAGACCTCCACCAAGGCCGAATGCCCAATCTCACAATGTTATTGAAAGTGAGCGGTAGTAGCGACCTGTCAATAACAAGGTAGCCCCGCCCTAAAGCATACCCTGGTTTATTGTCTATTTTTCTTGAAGTGGGACAATAGTTTACAAAATGGACATCATGTTTTATTGAAGACATACTCATGTTCACAATGTTTAGTGAGGTAATAAATCCAGTGAGAAGAAGGGTCATTTTCTCATAGACTTCCAATCAATCAGACTTCTTTTTGCAACCATAAGAGTCACCCCCTGGTGGCCATTAGAAAGAATACAAGAGCAGAGAGCAAAGCAAGCAAGCAACCATTTTTATTCTTTTATTTTCACAGGGAAACATTATACAATAAATTCCATGGGATTAAAAAGAGCCACAAAAGTACCTGTCCAAATAAATAGCAACAAAGAAAATACAAAGTCAGACGTAAATAAATGCATGTCATAGGCACATGTACAAACACATTAATGGTACAGTGCAGTACATAGCGAACAGCTAGGCTAGATAATTCAAGGCAGATCATGTATGAAATGCAAGAAAAAATAATGCAAGGAAGAAAACAGATTTGTGTCATTTCTCATCAGCCACGTGAATATTGTTATATCAAGTGCCAGTTAAATCTATTGCTTAAAGTTCTTGATGTCTTTCTCTAGATGGTCTCCATAAGTAGGAAACTGTTTCTACTGAGTATCTACCACAACTGAATTTGTGTCACTAAATCAGTGTACTACAGCACTGTTAGAAATGAGCATACATGAGTCCCAGTCTCAGCAGTCTGACTCCCTGTTAAGGAGTTTAAATTACCTCCAGAAATATCGCACACAATTGCACACTTTCTTCCTGCAAGAAGAATCTTAGCCAAGTCAATACTAAGGATTTTTTTTTTACTGTTTGGTCATTTTGGTACTAGATGCAGCTTTGCTCCTACATGAAAATGATCAGGATGTTTCATTGTATTCCCCCAAAACTCCACAAGGGGGTGTGCTCTTTCTACTATCCACTATATAATTCCTTCAGTACCTCAAACACTAACCAAATGACATGAGAGAGACACTAAAGATAAGCTGTGCTATATGTATTATGATTATGTATGTAAGTAAAGATAGCAATACTACAACAGTATATACTCCAGTACAAGCAAGCCAAAGTCTGAATTAAAAATGTTACTCAAATAACAGTACTGAAGTAGTAGCCACAAAATGTACTTAAATTATCAAAAGTAAAAGTACTCACGATGGAGAATGGCTAATTTTAACTGCTCCTTATACTGCTGGGTAGTTTAATCTCGATCAATGCATCATATTTTATAAACTGATCATGTGTTTTGTATCTATATACAAACTAAATATAGCTGTTGATTAAATGTATGGAGTAAAGGGTCAATATTTCCCCCTTATTTGTAGTGGAGTAGAACAATTAAGCAGCTTAAAATGGAAACACTCATGTACAAGTACCTTACAACTGTACCAGTAATGTAGTACTCAAGTAAATGTACTTTGTTACTTTCAACCACGGTGGAGTTCATTGAAGCTGAGTTGAAAGGTGAAGTCCACAATGACTGTTTACTGTTAATTGTTTTGTCTTGAATAAACCATACAGTACTAGTGTATATGTATATATATATATATATATATATGTATTTATATTTTTTAATTAATGCTGAAAAGGAGTAATACCTGCCCCGCGATGAACTGGCGACCTGTCCAGGGTGTGCCCTGCCTTCGCCCAATGTCAGCTGGGATCGGCTCCAGCGCCCCGCGACCCTAAAAAAGGATAAGCGGTTCGGATGATGGATGGATGGAAGGAGTAATACGTTATTATTGGTTATTACACTTAAATTGATATTTGAGCCACTAATAACCATATTTGTCTTGTACTGACAGAGCCCAGCCGTCAGAGGGCAGGAGGGAACCTCGTTATTTTGAGTGGTTACTGTTTAAACAGCTCGACGAGCTGAACCAGGACTACAAGTCTGCCTCTGAAGAGCCCATCCAACTGGGAACCTACCTGAAGCCCTGAGGACCATCTCCCAGAGAGAGAGAGGTATGAGGCTCTATGCAGGCTCCAAATCGTGAGACAGGAGGAAAAAAATAAAGGCATATTGAGAAGTAGGCAGTCTGTTATGTAAAGACCTCTAAATGAGGTAAATATTTTTGATCTTCTGCTGCAAGTGGTGGTTTATTTTCATGACAGAAACTCTTTTGGTCTAAATTAATTTTAAATGGACAGCTAGATCATTTTGATATTAGAGTGGAGCTTCAATAATGAGTCAAGAAGTAAATTGACTATTAAAGAGCAATGTACAAGAACCAACAGTATAGTGACACCAACACGTAAAACAGAAGTTTGCAATAAATGCGGTCACAAAAGACACCTTCACGAAGCTGGAGCTATTTTACTTTAATAAAACATTCATGAAAAAAGAAACAGGCTTTTAAACACATATTTTCAGCTCTCTTGTATGTGGCTGACTCGCGGACGTGTTTTTCAGTTATTCTAGCTGATTAGAGCTCTGTT
Source organism: Ophiodon elongatus (assembly GCA_016806645.1). Lineage (NCBI taxonomy): Eukaryota > Metazoa > Chordata > Actinopteri > Perciformes > Hexagrammidae > Ophiodon > Ophiodon elongatus. The sequence continues at coordinate 3,279,188 of JACSYO010001980.1, read as the reverse complement.
TAGTTGAAAGTTAGGATGAGTCATTCTGGGGTTTATATGAGGTTACCTAACTCTACTGAGAAATTCTATTGGTGTAAACTGCAATAAAAACTCTAAAGGACAAGGAGAATTGTTGCTGTCTCTACATGCAAAGTGAAGTCAAAACCTGTATGGGTGCACCATGAATGTGCATCAGCTCCTATGGCAACCCATCATCTTATGAAATGAGATTTTAGCAGCAGAGGACAGTTAAAACATCTTATCAAACAAGGAGATTACAAGATTAGGCAGCTAGCTAACAAAGGGTGAGACAAGAAGAAATTAATAAATAATCATGAATGTAAGAATTTGGCACCTCAACACAAGACATAAAACAAAATCTGAGACGGTGACGAAAAAAACTGAGAAAGTTTATCAATGTCGTCCGATACTATTCTTTTCTTATGGGCGGCATTGTTTCTACAGCGTTAGTCTGATAGATAAAGGGTCGTTATTAATCTGGCCTACCTACAAACAAGTGGAATTGGCAGTTGAGTTACAAAACACTTTTTCACCTGTAGGTTAAACAAAATATGTTTTCACCTTGCCAAAGGCCAGACCAGGCATGCTTACCTTGAACAAAGACAAGCCAGTGCATCTTGCTTAAAATTCGCCCTGCTCTACTGTAGTAGTAGTGGTAGGCTGGGCTTCAACATTTCAAACAATGCTCAAAATATGGATTTGTCTGGTCAACTTTTTTTTTTTTTGCTGTACATATGTAAAATATATGTATTGTGGTGTATTCCTCTAACAAAGTACACTCAAACCTCTGAAAATATACTGTGTTTACCGCTCAGATGTAATCACAGCCTGGTTCCTGCTATCAAGGGCTGAGAACTAGAACACCAGACTGTAATTCTCCAAATGACAAAATATAATTTTTTTCAGAAGCTAAATAAGACCAATACCGAAAAGAAAATCTTTGACCATGATCTTATCATATCGGTTGTGTGATGAAGTTTAGTTCCTTTGTTTTAAAGACGGATTCAGAATATTGTGTACAGAGCAATCATCCTCACGTTTGTAATGTATAAAAGCTGTTCTCGAAGAAATAAGTAAGATCGTATAATATTTATAGTAAAAGCAAATTGCAGAGAGTAAATGAAAAATACTTCTGGTAACATATAGATATATATACATGTCTAAAAAAAATGGAAAGAGTGGACAAACTCTGATGTGTAATGTTTATGATGACTTTGCTTTTTAAATTTGCCAGAGCTACTGACTATTACCCCAAAACAGGTGCTCTGATCACATCCAACTCCAGAGTATAAAAAAGATAACTCATTCAGGAGAAAGGTTCTTATTTTTATTAATACATGGTTAGAGCTCTTTATTATTTATTGTTGATACCATTATAAGTTTAAACCAAGGTAGTCCAATAATTGCTGTATTTGTTTAGTTTTTTAGGGATTCATTCAAAGCCTTTGCACCCAATTACGCTTCACTCTTTACTGCCAGAGACGTTTTCTGAGCTGACCTTGCAACAATAACATCCTGTTCACAGTAGATTGATGTGAAAATTGTGTTCTTGGAGCAGAAAATGTGTGCTTGCAACATCTAGAGTTGTTTTTGCAAAAGAATCCAATGTAATTTGTGTTGCCTGTATGCACTCTACTGTGTGCTTACACATGTGGACGATTTAGTTTTTTCAGTGCATGGTGGGAACAGAGAACAGAAGACAGCACAAGCATCACATTAGACACGGCACAGTGGCTACAGGTATGTATGCATACTACAAAATTACATTAATTATTACGTCATGTCCAATATTATACAGAAATCTGATATTCATTATTTTATATGTCCAAAAAGATATTGGTTTGTGGTGTTCAAAGCATGACAGATTACATTTGAAAACCTTGACAGCAGCGTGTCCTTCTAGAAACAATGTCAAAGTCATTGATGATATTCCACAGACCTCACTGGAACTGCCTTCTACCAAAGTAGTAGTCCCTGTTAATGTCCCTGTTAATGTCTATAGTTGAGTTGTGAGTAGCAACATAACTATGGAGTTGGAGAACAATATGAGCCACGTTATGACTTCTCAATGGTGAGTTGATTTGTGGGTGAGGGTGAGTTGATTTGTGGGTGAGAGTGAGTCCGTGAGAAAGTGTTGGTGTTTTTAAAAAGTCACAAGTTGTTAATAATATTAAGATCACTGTAAATGAATGTGTTAGCTTTTGTTGAAGTTCAAGTCCAGTGTCTGATAGGCCTACTCTTTTATTATGAGGAGTACATTATGAGTATACCATCCCACCAACACAACTTAATCTTTTTACTCAATTAAAAAAAGAAAAAACATTATAAATGGACCTGTACTTGTATAGCGCTTTTCCAGTCTTCCGACCACTCGAAGCGCTTTGACACTACACGACACCACTCACCCACCGTAGGCACAGCTACGGGAGCAATTTAGGGTTAAGTGTCTTGCCCAAGGACACATCGACATGGGCTAGCAGAGCTGGGGATCGAAACACCGATCCTCCGATTGAAGGACGACCTCGCTCACCACTAAGCCACATTAGCCACTATGTCATCGTCTTAAATTGAATGGCTTACACCGGAACATTATCCTTCTTGCCTTCAAGTGTCCAAACTTAACTTTTACATTCTAAGATGGTAAAAGACAGTAATGAGATGCAGGGGAGGAGGTGGACGGGGAAGGCCAGGAAGGGTCGGTGACGGGAATGGCAACAGGTGTGTCGGTGGGACGAGAGCACGGCTGACAGGTGAGTCTGAGGGCGGGGCCTGTTGGTGATTGAGCCTGGGGGAAGGGAGTAGGAGCTGGAGACGGAGACAGCGAGCCATGCCAGATAAAATAACAGAGAGACGAGTAAGTCCTGGTGACACACATGTAAAATCTCTTCCTAGCTGCAGGCATTGCTCACCAGATGACTAGTGCGCTGTTCAGATTTGTGTGTCCCAACCGTATTCTGGGAAAACGTTACCTTTTTCCCCCCTAACCAAGAACATAAAACTACCATATCCTCTCAATCAGATGTGTTCCCCTTAGATTTTGCAAAGTTTAATTTGACCTCTCTGAGGCCTCTTCTCTCAGCTTCATATCTTTGACAATGAATCGTTACATGTTCTAAAGTTCCTCCTCGTCCACAAAAGTCACATCTTTCAGTGTTAGGTTTTCCAATTTTAGGTACTGTGCTGTTACAAATCCTAATCTGGATATGATTGTGCCCTCTTTCCTGCTTCTTCCTGTGCCTCTCATGTCTCTGACTTTTCATTGAAATTCCTTTAAAAGCATCACCTCGTTGTCTCTTCCTCTCCCTACCTCTGCCACCTTTCACCAATCTGTACTTGATTGCACTCTCCATTTCCGTGTTACTAAAGTTAACTGTTGTGTAAGTGTGGTTATCTTTTGTGGCTTCTTTTGCAAATTGATCTGCTCATTCATCTCCTTAATTCCAGTGTGCTAGTATCCATAGAAATATCCCACTCAGTTTGATCTTGTATAATGTTGGTTTTTATTCTATCAACATATCTGGTCTGCTTGTCAAACAGCTGTATATCTTGCCTGCATTTCCCCACTGTAAACTGATTAACTATCCATCTTTTAAATGGTCCGTGCTCTTTATACTTTAGAGATCTAAGCTGTGTTTCCTGTGTGTGTTCCATGTTTGTTACATCTGGGAACCATCTATGATATGTGTGAGTACTATGTGTGCATTTGTGCAAGTTTTGCTGAATCACCTTTTATTCTTGCATAATTGACCTGCGGTTAAGAATACACAAAATTACAGCAGATGATTAATGGTCATGTCCTCTGTGGATACCCCCTAAATCATGAACTGACTTTATGATTAATACATCTTCTAATACAATTATTAAGTGCTTTATGTTATATTTGTATTCTTATGTGCATTATGTTTGAAGCTGTATTTTTAACTGAGGTGAAAAATGTAACTCATGTCATACAAGCATAATGTAATTACATGGCTGGGTAGCTAGCTAGCAGCTGCTTGCTGGATGACTGAGACACTTTGTAGACAAATACCTAAGAAGAATCCTTTCCAGTACATATTGTTGTGAGTTTTGTTCGCCATCCTCCATTAACACGTTATTATAGAGGCCACTTTTTATTCTACCCTGACTCGTACTGGGTTGTGAAAATACAATATTACCCAAAAAGAGAAAAACACGATTTTGTTTTGGAGTGAAGTATGTACTTGGAATTGTTTATTGTCAAAAAACAACAATTGGAGTCTCCACTGATGATGGTTTTACATATAGTATACAGGGGGGTCTTCATCATGGATCATCATACTGGAACCCGAGGTTCGTAGTCTGTTCCCATGCGCAACTCATCCCAACTCACGTTGTGAAAGAATAACAGTAATGTGTTTTCATTGCCATCTCGTTGGCTTTGTCTCAGTCGTTTCGTGGTTTACTTGGAATTAGACTGGTCAGCAGGGGCCTGGGTGAAAGCAGCGGGAGGGTACCTAAGAGGATAGCTCAAGGGCTAGAAGCAGATGTGTGTGAGTGTATAGGATTTCAAACGGGTAAGAAATGTATGCAGGTCACATGACACCTGCGGCGCGTATCAGAGGAAGAGTTAAAAGTTTAAAAGGAGGCTGGTGATGAATCAGATACCTGAGGGTGCGTGCCTAATTTAGGAGCCCTATGGCAGGGATGCTTGAACTTGGGGGTCTCGAGGGTTAGGTCAGGTACGTCACGCAGACCTACGCCGAAGCAAAGGTATACAGTGATTTGTAGTCCTTTTGTGAAGTTAGTTGATCCTGAGACAACTCGGTTTTCTTGTACTCTGTGGGATGCGAATAAACCTAGGTGGAGTGAAGACAATCCATCTCTCTCGTGTTCTGTGGGTGTTTGTTACTGAGTTCCTGGTATTGAGGTCCTGTGGTGTCTCACCATCAGTCAGATAGCTAAAAGTTACCAAGTTAGCAGTAAGATTTTAAGATTTTAGGACGTGAGTATAATCAACGAAGCTGCTCATCAAAATTCAACCACTACAGTTGTATTAGTAGTATTTCTGGATGTATAAAAATACTCAAAAAGAAAATTATTTGCATTGTTATCACATTCAGACTGATATAATTTCTTATTGGCCACTCTACGAAGTCAACAACAGTTATGCTGTCAACTGCCTTTTTTCAGTTGTGTTTTAATATTTTATGTATTTTTAATGCGATATGTGTGTTTATTTTGTTCTCATTTGTATCACTTCAGTGTACACTTTCCATACAAATTTAATAAAAAATATAAGTTCCATTATTATTATTAAGGGCGACCACATAAGGTTTGCCAATGCTTTGTTCCTAACTTTACCAACTTTAAGCATTTTTACTTCCTCACCCATCCTTCACTGGAACCTCCATGTGGACTTAAAAGTCCGTCCATATTTACCAGTCATGATCTTTCTGTCAAGAGTCTGTTTTATCTGCTGTTATTTCCTTTTACTTTGCGTGTTCCTTAAAGACTTGGGTTGTGAAATCTGCGATAGATCATTCACCTGAATGTCTTTCTCTGTAAAGGCAGCATGTGTTGTGGTGTAGCTTTTTAAAACAACCTTTAATCGGCCTGGAATGTTCGTTCTGTCCCATCTTCAGCCCAAATGCCTGACACGCCTGTTAAGTTCACCTCTTTTTTTTTTTTTTTTTACAAATTCTTGCATATGAGACTCTCCACAAATGTAATCAGATTATTTCCCTAATAATTTTCAGGCACAATCCTGTTGACTCTGCTGTGTTGCTGCAACACAATCTCAATCGATAACAATCGATAACATCTGTAGCTGTCAGGCAACCAGGTCCTCTTTAAACTAGCATTTGTCTGTTCATGGTCCTTCTCTCTTGTGCACATTGGATGCCAACACAATATTGTTATTTGATCCATTTCTCTGCGGCAAACATTGTTCAGGTGAAATTATAATTGATACTGACAGGGCATTAGAGATGAAATGATTGATGATAATCATAAGTGATGACTGACAATCAAATGTAATTAATTTTTCTAATAAAAAGGCAGAAAACGTTTGTCACGTTTAATGTAACTGTCATCAAGACTCGGGTGGAGATAATTTTCTATTATTCAACTAAATGCGTCATTTGACTTCTTGAACTTATATTCAGCCAACGGATAGTCTTTGCAGGCAAATTCCTTTCCAGCACCTCACTCAAACACAATAATGGCCATAGCTGGAATGTACATTTAAAACAATACAAAATTAGATTAGCGGTTTGGTGTGTTCAAGACTCTGATTTCTTTGTAAGCAGGAAAAAAGGTTTGCACGCTCTGGCTCCATATGTATCATTTCAATATGAGGACGTTTCGTCCCTCAGGCCTTCTTCCAGATCCACGATGAATTATTTTGTTTTCAAAACTTCTGGAACATTTTGAGCACCATGCGCATGTAAAGTTGTATTTACACTGAACAGCACTTCTTAGACCTCCTGGTTCTCTGCTAAACTCACAATGTCAATTTTGGTTCAGTTTGAAAATTCTACTCTTTTTTTACACTTATATGCCAACATTGACAAATTTGAACATGTTTTGAGTTATTCGAGGGGTCACATTTTTTCATTTTGATATAAACTCCACGCTCATTTCACTCACAAATTTCTTCACACCTACTTCGCACTGTTTTAATTTTGGAACATTATAGCCTATCTAATGTGATTGCTGTTGATGTGACTGTTCTGGGAAACTTGGCATAATGAACGTATTGGGAGAGGGGGGGGAGGGGGGAGGCAACATCAAAGGAAGAGCAAGGCGTGTGCTATTAACGTATTGCTCCATTGAGGTGGGAATTAAAAGAGATTGTTCATGCATGTTTTTGTAGTTCTCACACACACCCTTTCGAAAAGGTGTTTATCTCCCACATCCTCTTGTCCCCTGGAGCTAAACTGAACTTAGTCCAAAACTTACACAAGTTTTGAATTTATTCATATCCTGTATCTTTTGTCACACTATGTAGACAGACTTTAATGGTTAGGGATATTACAGTATATTAACACATTAAGGTGTTTGTCAGCTGAAAGGATGGACACATACTTTCACTAAATGTTTATTGTATGTTAACAGTAAATTTGTTATAATCGTAAAGTAGATTTAAAAAAGACATCTGGTTGATGTTTGATGTGACATGCTGAAAGACCAGAGTTTGTAATTGACCATAAGTTACAAAAAACATATGCTTCTTCATATATTGCAACTCTTAAACTTCATCTTTCATCACAACCAGATGGTAACTAAGGGGAGGGAGAGAACGGGCGAGGTGAGGGAAGTTTGAATGGGAGTCAAAATAAGAAGAGAAGTTTGGAGGAAAATAGTTCTGATGAAGGAAAGATTGTGAGGAAGATGGTGAGGGAGGAATTTAAAATAATCCTTAAATTCAGAAAGAAAGATGAGCATGTTGGTCTTAGCCCGAAAGCCCTGTCCAGGGAATTGAAAAAAAAAGATTGGAGGGTTAGAAATGGCTTAGGTCCTGAAGGATGGAAGCTTGTTGATAATATGTATAACGGAAGAACAGAAAAACAAAGCTATGCTTATAGAAAGTATTTGTAAGAAAATAATAAGTGAAAAAATATCTTTGGGTGAGAATCGAGTGACACGAGGAGTGATAACAGGTATTCCTGTAGACTAAGATCTTGAAAGACTCAAATGGAGTATTTATGGGGGAGAAGTGAGCAGACTGAAGAGATTGCTAAGAACAGTTAATGGAGAAAGGGTTGACAGCTTATCTGTTCTTATTGAGGTTCAGGAGTCCGTACTACCGGAAAGAATTAAAAATTGGATGTATAAGTACCCAACATGAGGCCCTACATTCCTCCCCTGCTTCGCTGCTACAACGCCAGAGGTATGGACATAGAGAAGCAGTCTGCAAAGGGAAACAGAGGTGTCCCAAGTGTGGAGCAGATCACAGAGTTGAGGACTGTAGTGATAATGTACAGGATAAATGTTGCAATTGTGGTGGCCAACACAGGGTAACATATGGTCTGTGAAGAGGGTACAAGATCAAAGGGAAATTAATAAAACACCGAACCAAGTTTTGAGAGCAGAGGCAGGTCTGTCCGAGGAAACCAATACAGCACTGACAGTGGAGAAGTTGATTCCGTTTATTGCATATGTAATAAATTGTACCGACCAAGTCAAACACAAAACAGAGAAAATTAAAATAATAGTGAGGAGAGCTGAGAATTTTTGGAGGATAAAAGATGCATCCTGGGAGCATATTAAAAGACTCGAGGGAAGACGGGAATCCAGGAGGCCCAGGGGATAGGATAGTCTGATTGTACTACAATGAAACACAAGAAGCTTGCTATTAAATGGCCAAGAGATTTAAAATTCATTAAAAACCTAAAAAATAAACCAGAAATTATATGTGTTCAGGAAACATGGCTTAAAACAGCATTATAATTTTTTATTAAAGGTTATGATAGTATTCGCAGGGATAGAGTGGGGGATAATGGAGGAGACTGCATACTATTTGTAAAACAAGGAATACAGTATGAAGTTTTAGGGAAAGGAACACAGCTGGAATATGTGATAATTGAAGTTTTGGATAAGAGAAGGAACTATCAGAATAGGAAACTTTTATAACCATGTAAGAAACTTTCAATTGATTTATTGGATGAATTAGCTGTACAGTTAGTATGGAAAGTGATGTGTTGTGGAGATTTTAATGCTCATAGAACATTATGGGGTCGTGGTAATGACAATGGAATGGTGATAGAAGAGTTAATGTAGATGGAAATTAAACTTCAGTCCAACAGTTCCATTGCCAGCAATAGCGCCGTGGATATTTCCTTTTTTGTGATCACATTTTTATAGAGTTTTTAGATATGCAATAAAAAGAAAAAAGAAAAACACAACAACAAGTGACAGTGAAGGACAGGACAAAAATGGATATGTAATGTGCATATGCACACACATATATACATACATAAAGCTACATATAAAAAAATAAAATAAAAAGATATATATATACGTACAAACATATACATATACAAACACATAAATACATTCATACACATTCATACACATATATACATATAGTGCTAAATACTCTCCCTCCCACTATTGGCGATGCCCACCCCCCTCATACATCTCCAAATATTATTATAATGTATTATACTATGATCCAATTACATAAATTGTCGGATTTTGCTTAAAGCCGTAGACCAGAATAGGGTAGTTTTTTCTTAGCACCATTTTATTCTGGCTATTGAAAGTTCCATGTTCACAACATTAAGATAGCTAGTTAACAACTGGGGTTTCGTAAGAGTATGTGAGGGACTCCAACGCAACATTTTTTTGCGGCTGTAAGGCCGGCTAATAAGATGCGTTTTTGAGGCTGTGATAATTCCATTGCGGAAAAGTCATTTCGAAGCAGCACAGTAGGGGTGTCATGGTTTCGGGTGTTAAGTGTGTGTTTCCTGTTGTATTTTGAAAGTTCGGGCATCTAATCAGGATGCCTCCTGGACGCCTCCCGTTAGAGGTTTTCCAGGCACGCCCAACTGGTAGGAGGCCCCGGGGAAGACCCAGGACACGCTGGAGGGATTATATCTACCAGCTGGCCTGGGAATGCCTCGGGATCCCCCAGAACGAGCTGGAACGTGTTGCGGGTGAGAGGGAAGCCTGGGTCGGCCTGCTAGGCCTGCTGCCACCGCGACCCGACCCCGGATAAGCGGATGAAAATGGATGGAATGGATGGATGGATGGATTTTGAAGGTTCCCTGTCTCGTGTTTCCTCGTGTCACTTCACTTCCTGTCTTTGTGATTGTCTAATTGAATCCTCCTGTGTCTGATCACCTGCACCTGCACCTCCCCTGTGTATTTAAGCCCTGTTTGTCTTGTCCCTCGTCGTGGGTTCGTCTGATGTCTTGATCCTGGTTCCTATTGCCGTATGATTAAATACCCTGTTTTTGCACTCGACTATCCGGTCTCCTGAGTCTGCTTTTGGGTCCTGCCTGGAACTACATAGTTTAGAATCTGTCAGGAAACAACATACCATTTTCCAAAAAAGAGTTACATCTTTACAAAACCAAAACATGTGCATGAAAGAGCCAACGAGTCCTTCTGTACAAAGGGTACATATTGATGATGTAGTTATTTTCATTAAAAAGCTCTTCCGAGGTGTATAATATGTTCGATGTAAATAATTTAGGTGAATCTGCTGATGGTTGGGGTTTTTGGAGGTTTCAGTTATACCTTTCCAAATATAATCTCAGTCCAGTAGCACATTCTCCGTCATGTGTTCGAGGTCTTTTTCCCAGACCTGTTCATTATGTAAGGATTTGTAGGAAGATACAGAAAAGAATGAGTAAAATTTTTATACTAATCCCTTGGTTTGGCCTTGAGTGTTAATAATAGAATGCAGGAGATGTGATCCCAGAGGATCAGTCCACAGTACCCCATATGCTTTAAGTGATGCTCTTAGTTGCAGGTATAGAAAGAATGATGAGCCAGGTATGTCATAGGTAGTGCGTATATCATTAAATGACCTCAAACCATTGTCATTGAAGATATCTGCTAGTTTGACCATGTTGATGAGGAAAATGGGACCCCACAGGTAAGTAATATACAATTATTAAAGATCGGGGTGTCGAGATGCCATTTGAGATTTGTTTTGGTCTCTTTTTCAGCCATACATAATGATAATACGAAAGATATAATTGGGCCAAGAGAGAGTTTAGATTGTTTGAGTGGAATATTAGAGTAAACCAGGTCCTCTAACCTGCGTGGTGAAGCAAGGTTTTCTTCAATTGGTTTCCAGGATACCGATGTGTCTGGGTTCAACCAAATTGAGAGTGGTCTCAAAACAAAAGACCAAAAATAATATTTAAAGTTTGGTACTGAAAGACCACCTTTAGTTTTATGCCTTTGTAGTGTGGCCATCTTAATTTGTGGTTGCTTCCCGCCCCATATAAACTTGGAAATTAAGGAGTGAAGTTTGTTCCAATAATTAGGTGGTGGAGATAAGGGTAACGTAGATGCAAAGAAATTAACTCTCGGTAGAATATCCATCTTCAGAATTGAAACCCGAGTCTGGAGCGATTTTGAACTCTGAGTCCATCTGCTAAGGCCAGATTCAATACATTCATATATGCCCATATAGTTTTTTGAAATGATTGCATGTAGGGAGTTGTAGATTTCAATTCCAAGATATTTAAAATGTTTAACAATGGGGATATTAGAAGGTAAGGGACCTGGTATTAAATGTTGATTTAATGGTAAAAGAGCTGATTTGGTCCAATTTTTATTTATTTTATTTAATAAAGTTTATCCCCAATCCCAATCTTTCTCCAATACTCCCCATAGATAATCCCATTCAATCCTATCAAAGGCTTTTTCTGCATTTAAGCTTAGGACAGCACTAGGGGACTTGCTATCTTTTCCAGCATGAATAATATGCAAAAGGTGACGCATATTATCAGAAGCCAGTTGTGACTTAATGAAGCCCGTCTAGTCACAGTGAACTAATTTAGTCATATGTGGTTCGAGGCGGGATGCCAAAATGCGTGCAAACATTTTAATCTCGGTAGTAAGGATAGACGGGGGTCTGTAGCTGCTGGATAGAGTCGGATCTTTACCGGGTTTTGGTAATACGAATATTAAAGCTAAGTTAATGTCTTCTGAAAAACAACCCATTTCAATAGAACAGTTAATCATATCCAATAGAAATTGGCCCAACAGATCCCAAAAAGTAAGGTAAAATTCCAGGGGAATACCGTCCCATCCCGGTGATTTCTCCCTTTTCATCCCCGCAATGGCATCTTTAAGTTCGGTCAGAGTGATTAGGACCCCTAAGTCATTGGACTTATCCAGAGAGAGAGTTAGAAGTGTCACTTTTCTTTTAAAAGTTATCACATTTTGCCTTGTCAAAGCGAACTTCGGAGGTATACAGTTTAGAGTAAAATGAATGAAATCCTGAATTTATCTCTTTAGGGTCCAACAATATTTTCCGTCCAGAATCAATAGATATAATAATGGATAACCGTGGATACTTCCTGATGCAACAGTAGACTTTGCATTATTAAAAAAGAAGAACAAGGATAGAGGGGGTATATTTAATTTGCATACAATACAGACACATATTGACAGTTACCACAGTTATGTCCAGGTTTTCACAGACTCAAAGAGTTTAGTGAACAAGGTAGGATTACCATTTATTGTTCCAGAATTGTATATCTAAATAGGTAAAATGATCACGGAGGGATTATCGGTGTACACAGGGGAAATGCTGGCAATAATGTTAACACTACAGTGGATAGAGGACACAAGACCATTGAGGGCAATCATTTGTTCAGTCTCAAGTTCATCATTGGACAGCTTACAGTACAGCCATTCAGACAGTAGACCAGATATCCTTTTTGAAATACAACAAACATTATACAGAATTCAAATGATGGGTCTGACAGTTGTGTTCCTATGGGTACCAGCACATATTGGTGACAAAAGGAAATTAAATGGCAGATAAAGCTGCAAAAGAAGCTGCAAAAAATAGCTGCACAAATGTTGCAGTCAACTTCAGTAAATTAGAAACCAAAAGTATTATTAAAATGATGTTGAAGGAAAGGTGGCAGAAGCAATGGGAGAAGGACAGAAAAGAATGATGGTTTTACAGAGTTCAGAGGAAAGTGGGAGAAATAAGATGTGCCGGAAGGAACAGGAGAGATGAAACAGTCATATCAAGACTTAGATTTTGACACACTAGTCTTAACAGTACGTTACAAAAAGTAGGAGAACATGATACAGGCAAATGCGACTATTGTGGGTAAGAGGAAACAATAGACCACGTTATTGTACAATGTCAGAAATATGAACAAGAAAGAAGACAGTTAATTGGAAACCTCGGGAAGTACAGTTTAATATATCAGATATTCTGCAAAAGAACTCAATAAGTAAGTGTTATCAAGTACTAGTTTAGTATCTTAGACTAACTAATATTATTGAGAAAATATGAGCCTGGTTTTTGTTCGATGTCATGTGTAAACTGACACTGAGATTGTTCATTGTGAAGGTTTTTTTTACATTTGTGCCAACACATAGTTATTTGTGTCTAGAAACATTAGGTTTATTGGTCGGTGTTCCCTTTGCATTTGTTTTGGTAAAGCAATGTTGAGAAGCATGTGAAGCTATTTTGTTTGTTTTGTTTCCAGAGGGAGGTAGCCAGGCCTAGTTTTGAGATATCGATTTCTATTTGCTTGGCACGACCAGAGCTGTCCCAACCTCTCACACGTTATGGAGAACCTTTTGTTAAATACCCCTGAGTGAAACTAAATCTTGTTAAACGTTACTCCTACTTTGGATTTTTCATATATTCTTTCACATTCATGTTCGTTCCCCCTTATTCCCTCGACTAAACAAAAGGGGACGTAACAAGCCTGCTTTCATGTGGAGTCCCACAATTTTCAATTCAAGGATGAATGCTCACATTATTCAAATATATTTTCTTATTTCATTGTTTTATTGATCTCGCAAACTGCTTCTAGCAGATGTCACAAACCAGCTCCATACTTGTAACGATTGGAGACCAGTCAAGTTTATGTGCCTGTAGTAGTTTAATTTAGTTACGTGTGAAATCAAGTTGTTATTTACAGGAATATTAATCATTAAGATATTAGTCAGAAAAGTTAACATCTAAACAAGGTAGTAATCCAAACACTGCAGTTTAATTATGGGAGCAGTGTTTATAGATTATGCGTATGTGTGTAACCACGATTCTCACTTTTCATGTTATATAAGCATACACTAAACTTCTCTTGGGTAATACTTTTACCACATGCTGACGTGGGAAATTGTGGTGGTGAAGGTTTCCAGTGTGTTTTTGTATTCTATTACAAAGGCTTTTTGTCCTCACATATTTTTCTCTGCTTTGTCAGTGTCAAACGGGTGGATTCACGAGCGAGGACAAAAGTTCAGGAGACCCTGCGCTGACTGAAGTGGAATGAAGTTTTTTACAACGAAAACCTTATCAAATGGTGTCAGAGTGGGTCATTCAGATGTTTTGATGTCATATGCACATTTATTTAACAGAGAGTTTATACATTTAACATTTTTGACTAAATTGGAAGCAGCAACTGCTTGAAGAGAAAGTTGTATTGGCTGTTGATAAATGAAAAAAACACTTTGGTGATGGACTCAGACTTTTTACCACTTTCAGATATTACAAATGACAGCAGAGTTGACGATTACCCAATGCTACAATATGAACACATTTGCCAGTTGTTTAGCGAGAAGGACTGAAACTATAACAAATGTCAGTTTTCCAAAACACCTAGGATACAAAGTAAAGCTATGGGCTGGTGTTTGCTCTAGAGTTTAATTTGAGAAAACTTTCAAAAAGAAAAACAGTAACTTACTGTGGGTGCAAATGATGACGAATGGAGTGACAGGAGTATTAACATAGTTTAGTCACAAAGTGTTTTATGTTCCTTCAGACCTGAAAGAGAAACATAATTTCCTTCAAATCTTTTCCAGTGTTTTTATTTATATAATGTTTAAATGATTACACTGTTGCCTTTTGGCAAACCAGTAAGTCAAATATTTTATTAAAATGTTTTGTGTCCTCTCTTTTTTCTTCTGATTTACTGTGAAAAAACAAAAACAAATTCACAAACAATTGTAAAGTATGGACATTGAGTATACGATTTGTTGGAAGCCCTTACACACAACTTTAAGGCATTAATTATGAGACAGCTGGGGAGACCCGCAATTATTATTCTAAACTTTCTTACACAACAAACTGCACATAAGCTGTATACACTGACCTTTGGAGCTGTATTAAAGCAAACTTTGCGACTTATCCAGTTCGAGTTGTTCTAGAGGTCACATTTATTTCAGTTTTAATATCAACTCCATACTGATTTCCGTCATACATTCTTCACACCTACTGTGCACAGTTTTAATCTGATGTGATTAATGTTGACGTGACTGCTTTGCTTATACCCAGGAGGACTGTGGGCTTGGTGGGTTAACAAATAAGATGAATTACTGGAGCAGGAATGTGCACTGGGTGTCATGAGGACACGATTGATTATGAACAGATTGGGGGGGCCAACACAAATGGAAGAGCAGGGTGGTGATTATTCACAACCTAAAAGAGATTCTACATGCAGGAACTGTGTTTGACTTTCATTTTTGTTCTCACACACCCTTTCCATAAGGTGTTAATCTTACCTTTCTCCTGTGCCCTGGAGCCATAATGAACTTAGTCCAAAACTGACATTTTTCCTCTATCTTGCCTCTTCACATATTGCAAGATGTGCAACAAAAAAATATTTGGATGAAGATAACTATTACCAATGATCACGCAAACCTAATTTCAGGAAAAAAATATTTCAATATTAAGATATGGACTTGTTTTAATAGGGTCTTGAGTTGTAAACAGTACAGCAGTTTAATGATCTTTAACAGTGTAGAGAGCTCCATGAATTCAGTCATGACTTCAAACACTCAAGTTATCAGTATAACTGATTAGGGATGTTGTGTCCATTTCTTCATTTAGCACAGCCCTGCATGTTGCTTTTTGCAGCTGAGAATTTCATTATGTTTGTCTTCTTTTATACTCACACATCTAATGAGGACTCATTTATTTGGTTTTAAACTGTTCACTGTTGCTCACACAGTGTGAGGGCTGCCAACTCTTACAAATTGGCTGTGAGACTCACCCAATTGCCACTATTCTCACGTTCTCTTTCTTCTTCTTACTTTGTCAATTTAACAAGCCCAAAGTCCCCCTGGGTGTGAGCAAAGCAATGCAGAAAGATTAATCTCTCAGATTTAGGTACACTTAGTCTTAGTGTACCAGGTGACATGGGAACACAATTGAGCAAAATGGAGTCATGAACAGATTTGGGAGCCGGCACCAAGGGAAGAGCAAGATGGGTGCTATTAACGTATTGGTCGTTCTCATACCTTCATTTGTCCCCTGGAACTATACTAAAATCCTATTAATTTAAACAAATAAACTCAGTCCAAAAGTAATCAGTTTTGATTTCATTCATCTTTTGTAATGTACTGATAACATTTTAGGGTGCTTTTGATCCAGGGAAGGTAATTTGAATTATCCGAGTAGAAGTAGGCTACATTTGGCTAGTTACAGTTTCTGTTCATGTTGAATGACTCAACACCAACAGCCATTGCGCTGCACACCAGAATCCCCCTTTGAGGAGGAAGAAACCTTTTATAGCATTTCTATACCAGCTGACATTTCGTATAAAAAGACAGAAACACATACCTGACAGAATCCTTTGTTTGAGTCATATCTACCTGCACAGAAAACATTGGCAGGAACAGCTTGCATACTTACAGTTAATGAAATACACATCCACCCCTTTCAGCTCAACAACTTTACCAGCAGTACTAGTGAAGCCCCATCCAGCTCCACGGAACATTTTCTTTTATAATCATTTTAGATCTCGAAAGTGAAATTGTAGACTTCGTTTTCCTGTCCGGTATTCCCAGACAGCTGGAGACACACAAAATAAATCTTAAAAACTAGCAATCTGTAATATTAATTCAATCCTAATTTAGCAATTCTAAATCAGATTTTTTTTGTATTTGAAAATGAAACTAAACGGTACATTAAAACCATTTAAATCATAAATTAAAAAAGCAGCAAAAAACACGTATTTGTGTTGTTGTTTTTTTGACTCCCCCTGACTCTGCTGTGGTTTTGTCTGTATTAATTACTTCTTTGTTTGTATGTAAGTGATTTCTATTGTCAAAAGATATATAAAGAAAAACACAAAAAAACCCCACAAACTTGTGTAGCCAGTGAAATGTCCCTGTGGGCTACTGTAGGGCTTGACGGGCCTACTTCCATGTTTTCAATTGGTTGGTTTCATCCAACATGTAACCATAGAGCTCTATGATATAGCTAAACTGTACCAAAGTGTTTCCTCTCTGATCCCGGCTGCGAAAGGTTGTGACTGATATGCACAATGCTCATGCCAGGGTTGTAGTAACATACAAATTAATACAATGAATATATATTGGACAATAGTGTTTTTTTATTTTTAGATTTTTATAAAGCACTTGACACAATAAGCTACCAATTTATGTATTAAGTTATTACATGTTTTGAATTTGGGAAACACTTTTGAAAGCTATCAAAACATTGAATAGATAATCCAACAGCTCATTGTTGGAATGCTGTTAAGCATGACTAGTGTGACTGCTGTCCCCCATCGTCATGCTTTGGTTTCTCAAACAACCACACACAATATTCTACACATCATTGTATTTGCTCTGCATTGATTGATTGATTCAGTAATTAATTCAGCAGCAGTAACCCGGCCATGCCTACTTTACCGGAGAGTATCTTCTGGATGTTACTTGGTTGAAAGCAACTTTCAATGTCGTTTAGAAATGAGCAATACAAACAGAAAATAAATCCCCAACAATAATCCTTAAACACTGGGCTCACCTGGTGGCGGCTCACCTGGTGAGCAGTGGGACAGCCGCGCTCAAGTTGCGCTTGGACCCCAACGTCTTTGCCCCTATCGATGGCCAAAGTGCAAAGCCGCCTATCTGCAAAATTATCCAGGAAAAGTGGGGAATAACCCTATCTGCACTTTGTATATATATATATTTTTTTGTATTTTGTATTATGTATTGGGTATCCTTAACAAATAGCATTCTGTAAGAAAACAAGTTTTCTTTTTGTCTTCTCAAAAAAGTGCATTTTTCAGATAGGAGGTTTTGCTCTTCGGCCATCGCTATGTCTATATTTTGCTGCACGCAGGTGCACTGTGGCAAGCACAGTCACCACACATAAAGAGTAGGGTGGATCTCTAGTGAGGAGTTTACATGTTCTCCGTGTATAGGTAGATAGGTAGATGGTTACCTGTCTAAATGTATCAGCTTTGTTAAAGTCGGATCCCCCTCACGGTTCAGTAGCGTGCAGGTTTTTTTGGGGGAGTTTTCCTGAGGGGTCCCGGGACAGAGGATGTTGTATGTAGACAGATTGTAAAGCCCTCTGAGGCTGATTTGGGATTTTGAGCTCTACAAAATAAATTGAATTTAATATCCACATCTTTCTATGTCTCCTTATCATTGGAATATACAAATATTAGATAAGATCTTATTTGCAGGAACAAATGTCATTTAAAGATATCCTATGCAACATAAAAATAATTAGGGGTCTGGAGGTACTACATTTTGAAACGTTAATACTTTCAAAGTGGGATGGTTGACTAATTGCCCCCAAAAAACCCAGTCCATGATAGTTCTGTTATTGCAATTTACATTATAACGTAATGTACTGCCCTCCAATGGGTCCAGTCACACCTCACAGATAAGAATTTCTCGGTTCACCGAGGCAAATATTGTTCAGCTGCGGCCTCACTTCAGGAGTTCCCCAAGGCTCCATTTTAGGCCCTATCCTCTTCTTGTTCTATGTGCCGCTCTTGGTGTCCGTTCATTGTTTTGCTTATGTACAAATCTATTTGCCTACAAAAACAGGCAGCAGGGTTGCCTCTCTTGCTACCTTGAATTGTCAGTGTTGGCGGAACAAAGAAGGCAGGACCCAAATGCAGACTCAAGAGACCGGGTAGTTGAGTGCAAAAACGAGGTATTTAATGAAACAAACAGGCGAAACAGACACGGGAACCAGGATCAGAAAACAGGCGAAACAGACACGGGAGCTCAGGTGAGCGGGACTCTGGAGAGCGGGAACGGCACCGGGACACTGGGGGCTCCGTAGAGCGAAAATCCAGAGTCGACCGGAACGCCGACGGAAAACGGGGCTCCGGTGTCGGCCGGGACGCTGACGGGAAACTGGACTCCGGTGTAGGCTGCGGGGAACAGGAGTCCGGAGCCGGGGGCAGGGAACAGGAGTCCGGGGTCGGCCGCTGCGCTGGCTGGGAACCGGCGTCCGGAGTTGGTCGGAGCGCCGACAGGGCACGTGGACCTGGAGTTGGTCAGAGCACCGGCGGGGAACCGGCGTCGGCAGCAACTCGGGGGCTGCAGCGGGAACCAGGGTCGGCTGCGGCTCGGAGGCAGCAGCGGGAAACGAGATCAGCAAACAGGCGAAACAGACACGGGAACCAGGCAGGATCAAGAAATCAGACAAACCCACCACGAGGGACAAGACAAATAGGGCTTAAATACACAGGGAAGGTGCAGGTGCAGGTGATCAGACACAGGAGGATTCAGTTAGACCAGGGGTGTCAAACTCATTTTCACCGTAGGCCACATCAGCATTATGGTTGCCCTCAAAGGGCCGGTTGTAACTGTAAAAATTTATAAATGTAACTACTCCCTAATATATTGTTAAATGACTGTCTCTGCATTTGATTATTGTTTATTCAAGTGTAAAAATATAGTACATCTATATAAATGTAAAAATGTATGTAAGCAAATTTCTCTGTTATTATAACATAAATCATTTTGATTTAGGTTTAAGAAACCCACATTACTCTATCAAAGATCAAACTTTTATAGAAAATAACAAAGACAAATATCATCAAACACACGTTATTACATTAACTTTGTGCAAAGCTTTTTTTGTCACAGTTGAGAGGAACATAACACAACAAACTTGTTGTGAATTTTTCGCTCGAGTAGATTACAAACAAAGTCAATATGATAATGTTATGAACCCAGACATGAGGGTGTTTGATGTTCCCACGTTTGCGGGACTTCGACAACATGTACAAAGCAGAACTAGTGGTTATTTCTTCCACGGTGGATGGCAGAAATTAACTATTTCCACGGAGATAAGCCACGCCCCCTCCCCGGCGCGTCTAGCGCGAGTGAAGCGAAATAACCACAAATAGTCCGGCGAGTAAACTCACGCGAGTAAAGCGACGCGAAGATTCGCAACGCTATTGGTGTGAACGCAGCATAACGGTAGGTAGGATGCCGTTCGTGGGTCACAAAATCAACATGCATTGTGGGAGATGTAGTTTATGGTCACTGTACATTGTAAAGCAGCATAGACTTTAATTTTAAGACAATCATATTCCTTTCGAGCTCTCGCGGGCCACATAAAATGACGTGGCGGGCCGGATTCGGCCCGCGGGCCTTGAGTTGGACACCTATGAGTTAGACAATCACGAAGACAGGAAGTGAAGTGACACGAGGAAACACGAGACAGGGAACCTTCAAAATAAAAAAGGAAACCCACACTTAACACCCGAAACTGTGACATGAATACAGCAAAGTACATGTTTTTCTTGTAGATGTTATATGTGCATGTTAGTATTTCTGTGGCACCTTTGCAAATGCAGTTTGCGGACGAGAGGAGCGAGCTGAAAGTAGCGTTAGTATTCCCTTATTAGACTGTCATGTTATTACAAAAAGGCTAATTGTTTTGGTGAGCGTAGCTTGTGACTTAAGGATATCCCATGCATTGATGTTCTTACTTGCAGCTTGTTTACAAATTATTGGTGATAACGTATCGTACATATCTCATTATTGTCAGACATTCCCCCACATCATTGATTGTTTTCACCCCACCTGCCTGTTTGCTAACTGCCCTGTCATTTCAGATCCTTCCACTCTGCCCGCAGCAGCTCCCATTCCCCTCACCTGGTTCTCCACGCCCCCTTCTCACCTGCAGCACATCCCCCATCAGTCCCTCACTGTTTAAGCCCTTCCACTTGCACTTGTTCTCTGCCACATTGTCTTGTGCGTTACTGCCGAGCTCTCCAGCGTTATTGCCGATTACTATCCCTTATCTGCCTGTTCTGACTCTACCTGTTCTCGACTATGGATTCTCTGCCTGCCCCTTTTGGATTGTTTGCCTTTATGACTGATCTCCAGGTGTTGACCCTGCCTGAACTTGAGTAAACTGAACTGTCCTGGTCTATCTGTCTGTGTCGTGCTTTTGGGTTCCTGTGTCCGGGTACCAGTAACCGTTACAATTATAGGACCGAGAAATATATGGTGTTCCTATGTTCGGCAACGATAATGCAAAAGTCGCCGCCTTGTTAGTGTTTCTAATAGTGTAACCACAAGTGCTACAAGATCAAGACCATACAATAAAGCCATTGCGCATGCACACTAGTATGTGCATACATTTCATTCCATTCCGTTATCCGAGCCGCTTGTCCTATTCAGGGTTGCAGGGCGGCTGTAGCCGATTCCAGCTGACATTAGGTGAAGGCAGGGTTCACCCTGGACTGGTCGCCAGTTTATAGCAGGGCACACATAGAGACAGACAACCATTCATGCTCACATTCACACGTAAGGGCAATTTAGAGTCTCCAAGTACCCTAAGCTCCATGTCTTTGGACTGTGGGAGGAAGCCGGAGAACCCGGAGGGAACACATGCTGTCACGGGGAGAACGTGCAAACTCCACACAGAAGGATCGCCTGGGAATCTGGGATCGAACCTCTTCCTGTGAGGTGACGGTGCTAGCCACTATACCACCGTACAGCCCCATGTGCATACATGTGCATGTGATTAAAGTATGTACACACTGAGTACAGTGGTGACCTTCAATTTCTCAGCTCTGAACTTACATATCATACAATAATGACGAGAGTTGGGTCACAGGGTTGGCGGTTCGATCCCCACCTTCTCCTGTCCTTGAAGTGTCCATGGGCAAAACACTGAACCCCAAATTGAACTCTTGACATTTTAACATGTTACAGTAGGAAATGCTGACTCACTGTCACACAGTATACTGGGGCACTTGAATAGAACTTAGTCATAGTTGATGCTCATTGACACCTGCTTTGGCAAGTCACAAAGGTTAATGCTCTTTCGTTGATAGCAAAGATACTTCAACATCCATCCATCCATTATCCAAACTGCTTATCCTTTTTAGGGTCGCGGGACGCTGGAGCCAATCCCAGCTGACATCGGGCGAAGGCAGGGTACACCCTGGACAGGTTGCCAGTTCATTGCAGGGCAGACATATAGAGACAGACAACCATTCACGCCCACATTCATACCTACGGGGAATTTAGAGTCCAATTAAGCTGAGCTGCATGTCTTTGGACTGTGGGACGAAGCCAGAGAACCCGGAGGGAGCCCACACTGCCACGGGGAGAACATGCAAACTCCACACAGAAGGACCGCCCAGACCGGGAACCGAACCCAGACCCCTCTTTGAGGTGATAGTGCTAGCCACTACACCACCGTGCAGCCCCGTGTGCATACATGTGCATGTGATTAAAGTATGTACACACTGAGTACAGTGGTGACCTTCAATTTCTCAGCTCTGAACTTGCATATCATACAATAATGACGAGAGTTGGGTCACAGGGTTGGCGGATCGATCCCCACCTTCTCCTGTCCTTGAAGTGTCCATGGGCAAAACACTGAACCCCAAATTGAACTTTTGACATTTTAACACGTTACAGTAGGAAATGCTGACTCACTGTCACACAGTATACTGGGGCACTTGAATAGAACTAAGTCATAGTTGATGCTCATTGACACCTGCTTTTCCTGCTATGGCAAGTCACAAAGGTTAATGCTCTTTCGTTGATAGCAAAGATACTTCAACACCATTGTAGAAATTAATCGTTTGCATGTACCTTTAGATGACATAAAAAAGTGATCACATTACCTTTATAATTTTCACCATCTGCCATCCTTTTTTTTATTTGTTTATCCATTGTTTGTAAATAGAGGACAGACAAAATACATACTATAATAACACTTAAACACCGTACACAGTACCAGGTTAACCTATGTTAGGTGTACAAACCTACAGTTACAGTATTGTATATCAAGATGCAATAACCTAAATGTGTTGTTGAAAGGCACTTACCATAGTTTACAGAGGTTATATAAAGACAAGTGTATAGCGCTATATAGGGTACATACAACCATGTGATATTTAGAAATGGGCTAATGTATCATGTACAATAAAACAGTTCAAGTTACAAACAAAAGGAGGGAAATCATAAAAAACACATTCAAATGCAACATGTCAGATGGTGATCAACAAACTGACCTTTGTGATCTAAGCATATGTGTATGCTTTAAATTGTGCATATATTGTACCTTAGAATGAACTACAGCTGCAAAACATTGCACAAGCCAAGTCCTGTTCTTTAGAAACAAAATTTCAATAATACTGCCAAATTATATTGAAAAACTTATTTGAGAAAAGTAGAGGTATACCAACAACTGTGTTGTGGTGATAAGGCCAGTGCCTTTATCTATCAAGCTGCCTAGAGTGACATTTTGGATTAAGGTGAAAGATAATAATCTAAATGATTCAACTTTACTCCTATTCTTAAACTGAATAACTCAAGCTATTTGTCAAATGTCCTTTGTCAAAATTGGTTAAGAATAGTCTGTAAGTGTCTTTGCTGGCTATAATACAGAAACAAAAAGCAAAATAAATGTTTTGGAATGACTTCTCAATGTTGCATTACTCATGATGGACTACTACTGTTTGTGCTCCCTGAGTGAGTTCCCAATTTTGGGATAAAGGTTTGAGCTCTGTGAGGGTAGTGGTGCCCATTGTGGGAAAACATTTGTGATCCAAGGCGAGGTCCATAGGCTGGCAGAGCAACAATAATCGCTGAGGAAAAAAAAAAGAGATTCAAGAGTGAAGTGAAATTCAGTTGAGCTGAGGATAAAACACATTGCATTCGTCATTACTTTGCGCGTACCTGGAGTGATTCTTAGCACTATTACTCCTTTATGTCTGTATGATGATAGTGTACGGTAAAATGATTCTGTCTTTTAAAACCATTTTGCACATAATTTATCATTTTGTTTCTGTATAATTAAGTTGCACCTTGGAATGGCAAGACTATGCTTTGCTGTATTCAAGTATAATAATCTTAAATAAATTTAATCATATGAAACGTTAAAAAACAGTGATGTTCTTGCATCCAACCAATACGATATACTAAAAGGTCCAGTAAAAAGCTGCTCTATGTGCATCTGTGGAATAAAGGAAGAATGAGGTGGGATTCTATATGTTTGCTATTGTCAACAAACCCCTATGAAAAGCCCCAAACACACTGAGTCAAGTTACTTTTCAACTCGACTCTCAGCCTCAACCCACTAATTCCACCTGAAGATGTCTTTAGAAAATTAATCATATATATATATATATATATATATATATATATATATATATATATATATATATACACATGTATATTTTTTAAAGTGCAATCATTTCCTAAAACAGCTGGGCACTGTAGTTTCTTAGCAAACGTTAATCTATTAAAAGTAAATATTGCAATTGCTGGGGACTATTTTAAGCATATGGCTAATTGATGTGTTTTTGGACAACAATTTAGCTTTATGCCAGTGAGATGTATTAGGCTTTGGATACACACATAATGCTTGTTGGTAGGATCAATTCATTGTTCATTTAGATGTTGTTTTTAATGGAATTAGTGAAGAACAATCAATAATATCACCAGACTTCAGTGGTGAAAGGAGTACTCAGATCTTGTCAAAGTAGCAATACCACAGTGTAGAAAACTCTAATACTGACTCAACATATAATTAAAGAAGCAAAAATAAAAGTACTCACTGTGCAAAATTGCCCATATCAGAATAATGTATATATTATTGGCTTGTTATTATTGATCACTTTTTGTTGCAGCTGTTAAAGATGGTGCTAATTTACTACATATTTTTTATCTGCTGGCTTGCTTGGGAATTTCACCTCGGACTCAAAGTTTTATCTTAAATCTATAATATTAGCCTATATCATAATTTATTTGTTGATTATATTTTGTATTGTTAATCTGAATGAATGAATGAAAGTAACAAGTAATTTCAGTTATCAAAAACATTTAGTGGAGTAAAAAGTACAATATTTGCCTCTGAAGTGAAGTAGCAGAAAATGGAAATACTCAAACTTGTACTTCAGTACGTTACTTGAACAAATGTACTTGGTTACGAGCGCCAGATTGATCCTTTAAGCAGGGAATGGCATCCTACATTCAAAAGTAAAAGTTCACGTGTTTTACAAGTAATATAATCCCACAGATGTTTTCTGCAAACTGTTCTTTAAGAACAGGTTCTGAACACAGTTGGATTTTAACTGCCAACAAACACAAAATAACCATAATCTATATCAGAGGTTAAACGTTTTACCAATTATCAGTGAGAGCAACATTTTTGTATATTTGAGTATATTTGAGTATATATTCACCTGTCGAAGAGGGCCTTTTTCCTGACTTATTTTGTAGACCATAAACAGAGGGATGAGGGAGAGGGAGACAGTGGCTATGAACCAACCCAAGATGTTAGCCCAGAGTGGATAAACATAGGTGTTATTGAACTTCAGCGGAGAGTATTTGACGATAGAGAAGATGAATGTGCCCTGGGATTAGAGGAGAGAAAGTGGATTAGTGTTAAATGTTAAAGTATGTACTAACGTAACTGTGGAAAACTCAGAAGACAAGACACCTACTTAAATTAACTCTAACCTCTAACCTGGGAAGTTCTGCTGGGAGGAATTGCAAATTAAACTAAAGATTCAAAAGGGGATGAGGTAAGACGAGTGCTTTACATACAATAGATTTCTCATTTATTATTTATGTGTGTATTCTCAGCTGTGTGCATTGCCGGAGATTTATCTGCACATAATTCTCAATGTGGTTGGTCCTCCTTTTCTCTCAAGAATTTGTATCATATGCTGCATCTAATGGAACAGTCAGTAGACAGATAGCAACATACATAGAAGAAATGTCAGTGAATGAAAAGACTGAACTCTTACAAAACAGAAGAAGGGAGTGATGTAGCGCCAGCAGTACTTCATCAAAGGGTACGGACGATAACCAATCATGTCGGTGATGTTTCCATAGAAACGATCAGCACCTTTAGGAAAAGAAAAGATATTAGGTTAATCTCGTTTTTAGAGGAATTTCTCTGCATATCGTGTCCATACCGTGGTTTTTGCCCTGTTGAAATAAATTGTCAGACACGTTTCTCATAATTCGAGTTTCATCAAGAGGATACAAACTTTGTGTGGTTGATTGTGTTGTCTCTGACTTACCGTACACCCAGGCAATGCTGACAGACTGGAGGAGGGAGAGGATGAGCAGGGTGGTTCCGCTGCAGACATGATGGTCCAACAGGTGGAGCAGGTACATCCCTCCCTAAACACAAGGGCATAGATAACCGCGACAACTGTAGTATTATTGTTGTTCAATTTGAGTGTAAAATATCTGCAACACTAATGTGAGCTGAAGCTCTTATGTATCATGTGGGTAGCTAAACTATGTCTTTGGCAAGTTTCAAGTGCAAGAGATTAATTTGTTTAACGCAACAACATCAGAAACAGATGATTTTGCAGACTTTCCTGAAAGCCCTCTGGCAGTGCAACAGGGGAGGCTGGATTACATCAGATTTTTCTTTGTGTAAGTACCTTGGGTATCTTTGCGAGAGTATTGCCTTGGGAGTGTTAATTGTGTTTGATGATGTTGGATGACTCACTTCAATGAACAAAAAGTACTTTGGCCATTGGGCCAAGTACCTGTTAATACAGAGGCAGTGCTATTTCACAGTTGTCTTGCATTCACGCTGCAATGGTCACAGGTTTTCATAATTGGTGAAAAGTTGTAGTTTGCCAATTCCTTAAAAGTTTTATAAAAAAGATCTATAATAAGTGACAGTATTTAACCTTGTTTGAGTTTACTCTTAAGTTGAAACTAATTTCAATCTTTCTTAAATGTTGTAGTATTGTGATCAGACAGTGACGTATATTATTTAAATATATAGCTACAGAACACTGGATTCATACTAGTAGACAGTGTTGCGGTGCACATAACCAGAGAGAAATAGCAGCATTTAGCAGGTGTAACTTTCGACTCGAATGAATTAAAGGTTTTTACTAGTTCAGTATTTATCCGCTTTTCAGTTACTTTGTGTATTATTTAGATTGACTTATACTTATTATATTTTTTTGTTTTGGTTTGTGCACTTACTTTTCCTGCTTTGTTTTTTGTAATATTTTACAAGTTTATAAAGCACATTAAGTGTATCATAAATAATATGTTAGAAAACATTGAGAAAGGAATTTGCTAACTGTCTAGCTCGGAGAACTGTACAAACCTCAGTGACCAGAGAGAGTCCCAGCAAACAGCAGACACTGCAGATACCCAGCAGAACCAGCTCACGTCTAAAACCTTGGCGCAGGTAAGTAGGGAACAAATCACTCAGCGATGTCATCAGACATTCCAGACCAACAAACTGTAAGGAACCAGTGGGAGGGAAGAGGATCAGTGCTTTGTTTATTCATAGGTTCATTCATTCCTTCGTTATTCATTCAGAGAAGTTCGGCCGGTACCTGACTGTCCAATCCCAGCAGAATAATCATGAGGAAGAAACACACTGACCACAGCTGAGGCATGGGCATCATGGCTACAGCACGTGGGTAGACAATGAATGCCAGCCCTGGACCTACACACAGAATGTAACGAGATACAAGACAAACGTAAATTAAAGGCAAAAGATACAAATTTTATTTGAATGTTTATCATATGATTGAATTTGAAGACATAGACCAAAGCCTGACCTGATGATGGAGCTAGATTAAAAAGTCAGGGGATCACAAAATGAATCAAAATTCCTCCTGAAGGGGACATGAATGTGTGTACCAAATGTCATGGCAACCATCAACAGCAAAAATGTGTGTTAAGTGTTTTATGTGTTTCAAATGTGAATCATTGACGGTTGACGCTTTGACTTGTTATCTGCAATGCAGTTCAGCTACAAATGTCTATGTATGAGGTGACAGATGTGAGAATCTGAGATATGTTGATGCAGTTATAGTTCTGAGAGCTTGCCAAAATAACAACATAAATCATGGATTAGTTCAAGATTCATAAAATTTATCTTTTCTTTTTTTTTCTTTTTTTTAGCTCTGCTTGCTAGTTAACATGAATCATTCTCACTTGATATGAGTAATGTAATACAAGAAGAAAAGAAAAAATCAAAGGAGAGAAAAAATATGACAGAAAAAGGTATGAGCCTGTCAGTAAGCTTCTTAGGTTGGGAAAGATAAAGGGATAAGGATGAAGAAACTCGGCATGATTTGGCACAATTTCCACATTTCAACAGGTAGTGTCTATGCAGGGAACAGTGTCTGGCAATTTATAATACAAGCTCCCTGAAAAAGTTGTACAGGAAAAGTTTAACCTTTTCACTCTTCTCTGCTCACTATTTAGTTAAACTTTGCTCAGTCAGTACTTGCCTGATTGAGCTACTTCAGAAATATCCACCCCTTGTTCGTTGGTCATGAAACCCAAAACGGAGAAAATGGCAAAGCCTGACACAATGCTGGTGGCACTGTTCAGTAGACACAAGTAGAAACAGTCCCTGAAAGAAAAAGGAAAACAGTTCTAGGAAAGTGTAAGGAGTGGATGCTCATTTTACTAGCTCATGTTAAACTTGATCATTAGATGTTTTATATCCTTTGGAAGAAATGCTTGGCTTTGTAGCATGACATTTCATGTAATCCTCCTGTTGTGTTTGTTAATTTTATGGTGTCTGTTTTAAGCGTTCATAAAGCATAGGGCATACATTATCTCCAGATGATGTGGGTCATTCCTAGTCATTATTACAAGTTCTACACTTATTTGGGGGATTTCTGGTGTATAGCCCTGAAATAATACCACTTGTCTTTCAGTAGAAGAAATACAATTCACTTATTATTTTGACTAAAGTTAAGATGAGAAAACAAACTAACTGATATGATTTTATTCAAAAAGGACCATCATAATAACTAAGTTAAAAAATGTAGAATCCACCTAAAACAGGCTTGGGGAGTGTTGGATGTTTTACATCTGCTCGTTGAACATGACATAGGCTTACACATTAATTTCCCATGGCCTGTTTTTCAAGCCAATAAAATTCAATGAAAGAGGTCATCACTCATTGCATATGTTCAAATTCCTAGTGTGGAGGCACACATAAGTATAAGTCAGATGAAGTATAACATATATATTGTATTACATATTTATGACCAGAGAAGATTGTAATCGGCCAATGTTGCCAGAGAAATTATATAAAGAACACGAAATACTAACTTTTTCATCAGGGACATATTTCCAGCTTTTGACGGATTACCCTGCGCTTACCTGTAACAGTCGTTGTTGTAGGTGTTGTAACTCCCAAGAGAGGTTAGGAATCCAAGGCCGATGGCATAGGAGAAGAAGATTTGAGTGCCAGCATCCATCCATACCTGAAAAGGTCAAACAAATAAGTGTGTTTATGTGCATGCTGACTCTCTGTACTGAAAACACTCTAGTGGTTCCGCTCCAAAGATCCTATGTGTGTTCTTACCTGGGGATCTGAAAGGCGGGAGATATCAGGGTAGAGGTAGTAAATGATCCCGTCCATTGCCCCCGGTAGTGTTACACCACGTATGAGCAAAACAAACAGCATAATAAAGGGGAAAGTGGCTGTAAAGAAAGCTGCCTGACAGGAAAAAAGAAACAAAGACAGTTATAGACAGTTTGCACCATCCTATGGTGCAACATATCAGCAACATCTGGAGGGATGTCTAAGTTATGTTTAAGTTATGTTAGACATCTTTGCTTAATAAATTACTTTGGTTATCAAAGTAGTCGCTGCTCAATTTCCCACCAGTCCACGAATCAATTAATCTACTAATTGTTTCAGCACTTTTGGGGTGTATTGATCTTGAAACAATCACTTCTCAACATATGAATTTAGATGGTTAATTGGGTAATAGGCAGCTAAATCTTGTAGTTTATGCCGTACCATCTGATTTTGAACCAATACATTATTTATGAAGAAATGTAAAACTTGCACCAGTTGGATTACTGCACCGTACATTAGCTTCAGCCACTCTAATGTTTTAAAGTTTAGATCCATGTGTGTTAGGCAACACTGGTCAGACTTATATGAAACTATGGGGTCTGAGTTTATTGGATTGTGTTAATGTGAATATTTACTCTGGCCTTTAAAGACACACCAAACTCCTGTTACTATAACATGATGGATTCCATTCCCCTAATCATTGATATTCCCCCAACCAACTCTTTGCCGCTTGTGTATTCAATTCAAAACATTTCTGTTGGACATCAAAAGTTCCTGTAGTGCTGACAGTTGCAGGATCATAAGTTAAGTATCGGATCTGATCCAAACACCTGTCGCCTCAGGCCAAAACATAGCTCACGTGGTCCCATCTGTAATTTGCTGTCTTGGGTCCAAAATTCACTCTTAGTCTGACACCTCACCAGGCACAAATTTTACTTGGACGACCGTACCAGGGGCTCGTTACCCCCCACGACACAGATCCCAGATTCACAGGTATACACACAGACCCCTCCACCATACAAAGGTGGTGATAATGTAACAACTGCGAGTAGTGTGTAATAAAAAAAAACTGCTGTTTTAATAACCTGCCTTCAGTGTCATAAAAATGTTGAGCACATATATGTAATATATTTTACTGTACAACTACATTTTGTGATTAATACATAATGATTTCAGTGGCATTTTTTTCTAAATGAAAAATGTAATTAATTACTATTACATTACTGTTAAAACTAAAATGTTTCATGCATACATTTTTGATAAGCATGTGAGCTGTGTGTGCTACAGTAACAACAATCATACCCACAAACATGAATTTGTACAACGTAAATTGCACACTGCAGAGACCTGGTATCAGTTACTGACAGTGGGGGCTCCAGCTTTGAAGTGCATTGTAACCAACATAACTCTTTATGGTGGGAAGCCACTAAGCCAGTGAGAGATAATGTCCTATTGATCTGTGTAGATGTCAGGTTTAATACTAACTCTAAAATAACTTGAATTTGATTTTTAAATAACTTGAAATTCATGAAAATAACATAAAAACTTTATTTATACCAGTGTTTAGGGGAGATTTGTGAAAAAATATGTCTTAAAAGAGCTAACCTTTCCTGTTGACTTGATGCCCTTCCAAATGCAAAAGTAGCAGATGACCCAGGTCAGGATAAGACACAAGACCAGCTCCCACCTCAGGCTACCGACCTCCTCAATGCCACCAGAGAGTTTCAAAACCCGGCGCCTGGACAGAGAAGGTACAAGGGGAGCAATGGTGTGGGAGAGCAAACAATATAATTATAGGTGTAAGGGAAGGGTTAGAGAGAGACTGGAAAACTGAGCATCAGCATGAGATGGTAGATGAGTGACAGAAAGCAACAGGAGAGAAAATCAGAGGTGGCCTGGAGGGGAGGTAAAATGAAAAACGCAGCAAAAAAAAAGGCTCTCTTGGATGTATATGGTAGGAAAAATACGATAAAGTGCCCACTTTCCAGTAGAGAAGTATGATAAAGTGCACTATCAGATGCCTCTATGGTAGCTACAACGTGCCCTTCCACAAAACGTGAGGTAGTGCCCTTCATAGATGCTCCTCTAGTGGCAAAATCGTGGTGCAATGACGTATAACGGCACCAGATGTTAGAACACTTTCTTGCAAGCTGGTGCCCCACCACGTGCAGCTGGTGCACTTTTTTTCTCCACCTGTCCCTCCAGACCAGTGGCAGACTCAGGCTGTCTGACAGTTGAGAAAAGAGAAAGGGAGCGGAGAAGACAGGGAAGGGATTGAAAGAAGAATTAGCATTCAATTCAATTTGTTTGAGTTGACTACATGCTTACTCCCAGAACTCCACAACAGGAAGAGTGGTATTCAGTCTGGATGTCATGCTGAGGCTCAGATTTGGATGGTTGATGTCCAGACATGAGTCTAGTATCAGAAAACAAAACGCTGGGAGTAAAAAAAAATGCTAATTTTTTTTAAATTTAAAGTTGAACTTAAAACATGCTTCGTTGTGTCCCACAGATATAATAACATGCTAATTATGAAAATCATTGCATTACACTCAAAACAGCAACAATGGAGACTAAGAGATTTAACAGACTCTTCTATCCGTGGTGCTTTAAATTATCACTGCAAGAGTTACACATTAAATCCCCAGCGTTGTACATAACACCCACAGTTTTTTTCCCCAACAACATTGCACTGGAATGAGTTATCTAATCCGTACTTCCAACTTCTCCGCTAAGAGGAAAGTCTTCATATAAATTGTTGGGGTAATTTTATAAACTATATTTTTTCCCCTACAGGCGTCCGAAGCCCTCGCCAAAAGCTGGAGGACAGCGTACCTGTGTTCCAGTCGTGTCCACATGTGGCCCAAGGCAAATCCGCGCTGAAGGATGAGAACAGGTAAAAGAATGCCCATGCAATGATGATAACATATGAGGTGGCACTGAATGTGATGATTAATTGACTGGCATAGCCCATGCCTGGAAAAAAAAAATACAAGTTAGTTTGGCGCACAGATAATATTGTGTTGTTACACTCAACAATGTATTTTGGGTACAGAGTGACCGGTGCAAAACGTAAATAACGTAGACGATAAACATGCTATGATTAAAGACAAAGCATAAATTATTGTATTTGCTCCAAGACAATCGGGTGACAAAGGATATGGTCGAAAAGACTTCGTGCGCAATTACGCGCACTGCATGTCCGCTTAAAAGATGACAAGCCACTTGACAAATATAACGACAATGTTTGCAAACGGGAAAAAAAAGTCATTTTATTTACCTTGGAAAAGCGGACAAATCTTTCTCCAGCACGTGACACTCCCCTGGCTGGTGTATTGTCCTAAGGCAGTCTCAAGGAAGAATAAGGGGATTCCGCATGACAACATGAACAAGATGTATGGTATGAAGAACACACCTGCAAAAAAAGATTGTTTTTACTTCCTAATGCACCGAGCAATATATATACATACTGTATATACAGCAACAGATGCTTAAAATCACTCGCCTCCGCCGTTTCTGTAGCACAGGTATGGGAACCTCCATACATTGCCAGGTCCGATTATTGCGCCCATCACGGTCAGGATGAACTCTGCTTTATTCCCCCAATGACCCCGTCCCTCCAACTCTGTAGGCTTCTGTGGGTCTCTGTTTGGCACAGAAACTGTGCAGGTGCCATTCTTTCCGTTCATGACAGTCTTTTCCCCCTTTAAATCCCTTAACAGCGTTAGTTTCCTAGAATTACTCAGCAGCGCCAACTTTGCCCTGTACCCAAGACTTAAGGATTTGACTGTTCCTTCTAGCTACCTCTCCCACTGTCAGACAAACGGCACCGCGTGAGTGCACAGTTGAAGTGAGAATGTTGTTGGCTTTGTCTTTTCACTCTATTTAAACTATATAAAGTTGCAGATACGTATGGGCATTAGGGGAGGGCGTCAAAGGAAGCATACGTATGGATCCCTCTTCAAACGTCATCAGTGAGTTATTTGCCTTCCTTGATTCTTTAACTCAGACAACACTACAAATGATTCAGTTTAGTATAATAACAATGTGATGAGAATCAACCTTTAAGGGTGACACAATAATTAATGACGCATGCACTACAATATTCTACTTGTATATATTAATCTGTTTGTTTTTTGTTTGTCTGGTGAAATCAGCGCAGAACGAGAACACTCCAACAATGCTGGAACTGACCGTTAGGTGGCAGTTTATCCCGCAACACAGGTTATTGTACAACACAGAGAGCACAAATAAACGGTTGTTCGTCTTTTTCAGATTTACAAATTGCATATAGTCATTTCAATTCAATTACACATGTTGTAATGCAAAACATGTAGCAATGAGAATAAATTGTAATTTCGAATAAATATATGAAATGGTACATTTTGAGGTTAATTTGTTAAACTTTCCTACCAACATAACATACGTCCACAAGAGTGAACATACTGTACTTAAACAACCCTCATAGCAAAGATGTTAACTTATTTATTTTCAAAAAAAATATGTAATCAATGCCATCTGAAACAACATATTATTATTATTTTAGGAAAGTTGCAGATAATTTAGACAATAGATACAAGATTAAATGTGTGTCTGTTTTCTTCAAAGTGCCCTATACTCCCCCTATACCGCCCTTAAATAAGGACCTATGTCAAACATAAACTCAATAAATAGTTCCATATTTTTAAACTACAAACTGTAGGTGGAATTGGGTGCTTTGGACTGGGGTCCCCCAGAATCCCAATAGTTTTAAGAGCATTCATCAAAACAGAGACAGAAAACAATGATATAATGTGTAATTGTGAACAAATTGATTGGCAAAGTCATTAACATTTGAATGATCGAGACAGGAATATGTCTGAGAGGACTATTCTATATTTTTGAGTTGTCTTTCATGCTTTTAGGCTGTAGAAAGTCGTCCTTACACATATGAAGGGTTTGCAAAAAAAACCTTCAACCTGACAACTGAAAGGGCAGTAAGAGACAAAGATCCCTCTGAGCAAAAGTTATATGAGAATAGAAGACATCATCAGTCATTGTATTATAGCATGCACATTTGAACATGTGTGCATATAGGAACAGGTTCCTGTTTCAGTGTCTTATGCACAATAATGCCTATAAAAAAGCTGGTAGGCTTGTTGCTTTTCCAAATCTATTCTTCAAACTTCAGAATAGAAATAAAATGTTATAGTCTAGGGGTTGCACAGTTTAAACCTCTTCAATCTTAGACTATAGAGGGCTCAAAGAGAAATAGATTCCCAAAAAGTATTCAGAGCCCAGCTGCACTTTTGTGTTTAAGTAATGATCGAGGGTCACTCACACCTTTGTGGACTGGAAAACCAATTGAAACTCCAAGTTCCAACAGTATTCTCCCCTGTTATACAACACTGTGGGGACATCGACTAAATGGAGGTCTAAATAATTCCATTCTTCTTTTGAGGCCAAAACGATTTCAAATGTAAGAATTACATTTAGATTTAAATGTGTCATAAAAAAATAAAAAATAAAAAGATATATAAAAGGTGATTCCAAACTTTTGTGAATGATTTTTACTAAAACTACAACGGGCAACGATGCCATTGCAACTGAATGAAAATGAAAGAAATTGTTGCAAATAAAACATCAGAAACGTTGCAGGGACGTTCTGCAAAGGAAAATATGAAAAAAAAAGAATTGACAACACAACATATAACGCTGCACAGTTTTAATGTATTAGTAATAGACACGTTGCAATGTTTCCCTTTGACACACGCAGAACCACCAAGACCCGTTATGGAGACTCTGTGCCGTGCGCTGATGGACTGCGGCGGCACAGGAGCCGGCTGAGCTGGAAACCAGTGAGCTCATTCTGACTGCTCGGGGAGGAGGGCGGGGCTCCCAGCATCATCACCACCGGCCATCACTGCTTCATTGTACGGGGGCTGCTGCTGATGCTGCGACCGTAGCGGACGGGACGATTTTTGTTCCTCTTCCCCCCTTTAAAAAAAAAAAAGAAAGAAGAGCATGTCATGGACACGATTTCACGAAGATTAGGACTCCACACGCGACGAGAATCGATTTCGAGGTAAGGTAAAGGGAGGTGTTTGTAAATACGGCCGTTGTTGGGTTTAACGCCGTCTGAACTGGGAGTTACTGGGACTAGCGGGCCCGAGGTTGGTCATCCCAGCAGCTGTGCGAGATACATATTGGGCTCGTTTTTTTTATTTTTTATTCCGCTGACCCCCCCCCTCTCCCCCCAAAAGGTAACACTGCAGCAACAAATGCCTTCACCGTGTAAAATAGCACAAGCACGAACAAACGAGCCGTTGTGGAGCGCGTAGCATCGGCTCAGCCTGCATGTCGGAAGTGGCCGAGCTCGGCCTGCACTAGCAAGCCCTCCGAAGATGACGAGGACACAGCTTGTGTGGGCATTTCCCTTCTTCTTTTTTTTTTTTTTTTTACACACGACGGATGCTCACGACGCATCTCGAGCACCATCTCCGTGTTTGTATGGGCGTTTGGGAGCCGTGGGCCCGGCTACTTGTTGTGCAGGGAAAGCTCCCAGCTGTTGGGTGATTGTGCTCCAGGTGAAGAGCCCGGTGCGCATTGGCTTCTCGACATAATTAGGCCTATACGCGCGCGGCGTGGTTTGTTGGAGGTGCATTTTTTTCTTTTCTTGCTTAACAAGTCATCACTAACATTACTGGCCGTGTTTTTTGAAAGGAATGCTGCAGTGATGAGCATGCTAGTCCACGGTGGTGGGCTGGCAAGGGCCTCCAGACGGAGGCACCAGGTCTGCAGCCTGCGACTGCCCGAGGGTGTTACACTGGCCTGATTTACCACACATCACCCCTGCTGGGAAGGCATTTGGCACACTACTGTTTTGGGGGCAGCACGGATGCAGGCTGAGGACTGCCCTCGAGGTAATAGTTTACAGATTGACTTGCAAAGGAGGGGGCCGTTCAATAGCACACATCGATGGAGCAATGTGAAGGGAGACAGTAAAAAGAGATGACCTGGATGAAGTGAGATGGATCATTTTTGAACGGGAACGTGAGCTCAATTGTCACAATCATAACTCTGATTCAGCCAGGCAGCATGATTCGAATATGGCAATGACGTCTCTCTTCCCTTTCGTTAACGTTGCTCTACACATTTGCCACAGTTTGACTAGATTTTGAAATATGGCATTCATAGCTAGATGAGCAGATGTGTCAGTGTTGTTTTCATTCTGTACCTGCCATCAAGTTTTTTTTGCATTGATATTTATAGTGTAAACAAGCAGGAGAGTTCTGTTTGATGACACTGAACACCAGACTCATTAAACTTACCTGGTTCATTGACACAGGGGCAGCGCTGGTAACATCACACTAGCTTTTCCCCGCATTCACACAAACAGTCTCAACATCCCTCTGTTGGATCACACAATGTTTGGTTATGATAACCAATACAGTGCATTTTTGTTCTATTCATTGTTTGAGAACTATACTTTAAAAGTGCTATCTAAATTAATAATTCAAGTACATACAAACCATGCGGCAGATGTGAAAGTAGACACTTTTTTTTTGCACTTTCCTGCATTTTTTGGAGCATTAGTAGAGCTCTGTTCATACACTGTGTTGGTATTTTGACCTCATGCAGATGGATTAGAAGTCATTTTTGGCTTGATCTGAGAAGCAGACAAATATAATCCAAAAACAAGCTGGGGAGTGATGATTGACTCCGGCTGATGCAATGACACTTTGTGACTTATGTCACAACCAGACCCCAGACTGATTAAACTTAAGTTGCTCATTGTCATTGAGGCCGTGCCAGGGTCAGACCGACTTACTTTTTCCTACTCGTCTTGCATAACTTGGATTAGTAAAAAATATCCCAGAAATGTAAAGTTTTATTTGCTGGAAAAAAACAAACACTAAGATAGATGAAGTGCCTGCAGGTTGAGTAGTTATGGACAGATATTTCTGGTATATAAGGGAAAGTTTGGATTCCTTCCCTATGGCAATTGCAGACAGCGCTTATTCAGTGTTAATATGATGATGTTATATATTTTTTGGTAACGGTTTTGATAGTTAAAGTTTAGTATAAAACAACATTGTTATATATGCATCATGCAGAGTCATTTACTGTAGGATTTATTAGACTTATGTAACATCTGTCAGTTTTCAGTTTTTATGTAATAAATCAAATACATCAATCACAACCAGATTACATATGAAGAGACACTTTGCCTTGCAGCCACATTTGTTGAATTTAAATTAATTTAAATTAATGATAGTTTTTCTTTGATAAACATGATTTCATTATTGAGGGTTTGTTGAGTGTGTCATTGACCTTAATCTTTTAAGCAATCAAAAATACTGTATGGAAATTGCATACTTTCCTTAATGTTTAACAGTTTTTTTTATCCTGCTGATAAATTCTGACCAACATTTTGTCAACTGCTTCACTAAAGAGCTACTTATGTCTTGCCTGGCGTGTATCCTCAACACAGTTCTAGAGGGCTTATGGAAGCTCCAAATATGATCCCCAAAAGCTCAAACCTTTGATACTATCCCTAACCCAAGACAAAGTATGGCTTTTACAATAGTTTGAGTGGATAGTGGATGACAGATGGCAGGTCCTGATATAGAAAAATGTTAGCTCTTGGTTGAAAGGATTATTTTGGAAATGAAAAACTACAGAAACGAATAGCCTCTTGTTTATGGGCAGAAAGGAAGATGCCCACTTATGTCTAATCTAAACTCTTACTCTTACATGTTGAAGTGGTCATTTCTTGGCACAACACAGTAGCTGTCTCTTTCCTTTTTTTATGACAAAAAAAATGGAATGGTAGTGAACAAGCCCAATTTGGCAAAACTGATGATATTGCTAAATGTAGCATTGGCATGAAGTCCAAATTATCTTAAAAAAGATTGGGAGTCTTCCAAAAAGAGCGAAAGTATGTCATTAAAACCCAACGAAAAATCCTTCATGGCTTTTACCGTAAGATCCTAGAGGGCCATCAGATTAAAGCCGACAGGCAGCAGCAAGGCTTGCTTTTCTGAGAGTATCCTGGTTCACTCTTGTCTGGAAAATCCAGCGGCAACACCCAAAATTGATGTAAGGAGTAAAAAGTGGGTCATGGAGCCAGTTCTGTTTCATGTGCAAGAGAATTATCATTCAACTCTGCAGTTCCATTGTGCTTTTTGTTTTTATTTTACGGACTGCAATTTCAACGTATCACTGCTCTAATCAACCTACTTTCTAGTTTCTAGAAGCAGTAGGTAGCTGAAACCCTCTGATAAATCCAATGAACGCTACCTGCTCAGCACCCAATGGCAGATGGACCGAGTTAGCAACCGGCTGTGCAAGGTCAAATATCTAGCTGTTCAAGACCCAATTAGTTATTCTTAGAAGTTAATTGAGACTAAAACAGAGCAAAGGGGAGAGTGAGCATTAGTCTTGCATTGTTCAGTTGGCCAAACACATGACTCAATGTGAACGATAATGGTCCCCAGTGTCAGCTGGTTGTATAAGTAGGAAACTGTTTGCCATCACGTTAGCCAAATCAACTTAACAAGGCGGTAATTTGCAGCAGCAGCTGTTTTCAGTGGAGAAGATCCCACCTGTCCAGCACCAGATGGCAGACAGACAAAGTTAGTGACTAGCGTTAAGCAGCTGAAAGATACAGATATTTCCCTCAGGAGTTGGTTGAGACCAAAACAGAACTAAAAGGCCTGGTTGTTATTGGACTTTTATCAGTAGCAAAATGACTCCAAATGAATGCTAATGTTGCCACTTGTCTGATGGATGTGTAGGAAACTGTTGGCTAACAATCCTTTCAGATAGGAACATGTCAACTTTTTGAGAGCTTGCTCCCAGTGACCACCGGAAAACCGAATGCAGCTTTAAATAATCCCCACCCAGTGTTCTGCTCAGCTATAGCTAAGCGGTGCCTGGTGAGTTGGCGACATGTTTTGTACCTGTAAATCGATAAATTTGTTGTTGGACTGCTTGTTTTAGCCCAAGTGGAAGGACATGTTGCTCATTGCACATTTCATTTTTCAATTGTTATTTTTTGCCCATTTGTGTTGCCACAAAACAAATGCCATGGAGCTCTCTCATAACAGGCTTATCTACTGCAGACATGCAGCTTGCTAGTTTCCATTTTTGGGGAATTTTAATTATTTCAAGGGATGACCTTGACCGGAGCGCTAGTTCTTAGAGGAATAACGTAACCAGCTTTTGCAAGATCCAGTTCTTTAAACCCTTTCTGGCATCAATGGAGCAATTTCATTAACTACTGTCAGTCTTTAAGATTTATTCGAAGTCCATATAAATTGGTCTTGAGTTTT
This sequence comes from Ophiodon elongatus, assembly GCA_016806645.1. Classification (NCBI taxonomy): domain Eukaryota; kingdom Metazoa; phylum Chordata; class Actinopteri; order Perciformes; family Hexagrammidae; genus Ophiodon; species Ophiodon elongatus. Next base: position 3,239,645 of record JACSYO010001980.1, on the reverse strand, counting down.
GTCAGATGATTACATTTTTTTGCTGGAGGAGCTAGTGCTGCACACTGTAGCTGTTGCGTGTCCTCATCTGTTTTGACAGCTACCGGGAGTGTTGTGTAAGGTAACGTGTTTCTTCTTTTTGACAAGGTCCTGCACTGATGTTGACTCGTGATGTTGCTTTTGGAGAGATGCTGCATATGGTGAAAAAAACCATGATTACAATCAACAACTCATCATTGTCGTAGAGTCCGTTTATATGTGTGCTGCAAATGTTTAGTTGCTAAATGGTTTGCAACCTCTAGGCTATCTCTAAACTTTAGAGGAAGATAAGGTCTATTGAAATAGTGTGAGTTGAGAACCAGGGTGTATGTGAGATGAAAATAGCATTATTGCAGTGTGCCTAAGATGTGTCTTAGGTTGATTACGGTCAGTTTGCAATGTAAGATGCTTTAAATCCATTCTTTAAAAAAAAAAAAAAGCTACCCGCTGCTATAACTTCCTGTGTAGAGATTAAAGCTATTCCCATACATAGCCCGGTGAGTGAAGAGAGGGGTGTACTGGGTAAGAATATTGCTTGTATATACTTGGGGGGAAATAGAAAGGAAGAAGGATTCCTGCTGTTTGTTAAAATCAACAACAAAGGGGAAATCACAGTGAAACTAACCTTTTTCCTAACCCCACAATCTGTGTCCACAGAGCTGAGTGATGAACGGTTAAAGTAATACATTTAAAATAGAAATGGAAGTCAAAATAGGTTAGATAGAAAATTGAAGCAACATCCGGTGCATGGACCAGTATTGCCCGCGATGTCTGTCTGTGGCTGTGTTCATTTGACTAGCCAGCGGATTATTTCACAGTGCAGGCTGAAAATGGAATATGACAGTAATAGGATTGACTTGGGCTCACAGCAAAGTCATATCTAGTCTCCCCTTTCAGAGCAGTACCTGGCTGCTGCGGATGGTTTGTAGGTTAATACAGTATTAGTAGTCATCTGAGTTGTGGTTGGCTTCGCTTGATGGTGGTGTATTCAGATTTTGGTGTTTTCAGTGAATCATCACTTTTTTAAGCTTGTTGTACATATTACTGCGTAGCTTGACTAGCCACAATGATAATGAAAATACAATAATAATTTCTAAATATAATATGGCTGTGACTAACAATTGATTTAATTATTTTTTAATCCGCCAATTACTTTCTCAATCGATTGTTTATAAAAGGTAAGAAACAGTGAGTCCAAATGTGTTATTTTATCCGACTAACAGTCCAAAACACGACGAGATTCAGATTACAATGACTTAAAACAGAGAAAAGAAAAAAAATCCTCATTATGAGAAGCTGGAACCAGAGAATGATTGTCATTTTTGCTTAAAAAATAAATGGTTAATTGATGATCAAAATAATTGCAGTTTATTTATTTTTTGATCAAGTAATTGACTATTCTTTGCAGCTCTAAAATGTTTTTATTTTTTCAATTTAATTATTGGCTTTAGTAATGGTTAATAAACCATATACTGAAGCTTTATAGAGCAGTCATTGATGAACATTTGGGTTCTCAGATCCTTTTGATTGATTAAATCTACCACTTACCCTTTCACCGAGAATCTCAACCAAAATCCATTTATCAACAACTTGTTAAAGACCCAGTGAAATGAAAAATAAATTTGACCAGTTTTAATCCTGTGTCCCTGTATCAATTGTTTATTTATCTCTTGGTATATGCCATATATGTCAAAATATGTCCCTGTCTTTTCTCTTCTGTAAAACACAAAATCAAATGTTGGATGACTTATCCTGCATTAGGGGCATCGAGGAAAAAGTCATCCAATCAAACCAGACTTCAACACCAGCATTATAAAACCACTCTTCACCGTGTCCACTTGTTTGTGGATCGTATTAGCTAAAATAGAATTCACTAACAAAGATGTCGGAACTGAGTCGAAGAGGAAGTGAACGGTTTCGTTGTGCTTAAGTACTTAGTGCTCGGGTAATTGGCTGTGTTCGGGGCGTGGTCTTCGTTATAAAACACCATTTATGGAGAGATAATAAGAGATTTATGTTTGGATATCCGTGGGCGAAACCTTTTTTTTTCATTTCCAAAACAATGTGGTTGAGGTCTAATTCATTCAATGGAAACTTTGCTGCTTGAAAATTGGAGATGAGATGAAAGTAAAAGTATAAAAGGTGAGGGAGGTGTGTGTGTGGAAGCAACAGTCCCTCAGCACAGCACTGAACTCTATTTATTTATACTCTTTTTAGCAGTCCAATCAGATTTAAATCCATCTCGTAAGAGCTGAAGTATTCCATTTCACTGTAAAATAGGTCATAGTACAGAAGTTAAACGCGCTCTAACATTCGTTTCACTAGGACTTTGAGCAGTTGTTAATGGATTTTCAATATTTATAAAACACTTGTTGCAAAAAAGAAAGGATAAACACACCGCCAAAGGGCTTTTTCACAGCTTGGTAACCTAAATGTTTTCTGAATTATTAGGTGAATTCTCAACCATTAAGAAAACATTAGTTATATCTTTTACACTCATAATAGAATTTTACATCAGAAAGTGGTACCAAATAATAATTTGTAAACGCTAATCATGTATTTTATTTAATTAAATAGTTGTATATTTAATATTTTATGTATAAAAAATAACATTGGAAGATCTAGAATAAAAAAACTGGATTATGGTACTACATCAGCACCAGTACATATATTGGAAGAGTAACTAAAGTAACTATCCTGTATGATAGATTTAGCTATGAGCTAAACCTCCCCTTCATGGAAGAAGAATCTCCTGATTTAGCTTTGTGTGTTAATATGAAACCACCTTTATATTTACAAGCAGTCAGGTGGAGAAGGTAGTGCTGAGTGGTGATAACACATAATCAAAGCACTTCTCTCTGGGCTCATGCCAATACTGTCACCATATTAATTATTTAGAAAGGCCTGGCTATCCCTTTCCTGACAGGTTCCTGTCTAGATTTATTCCCTTTCCCCCTTCTTCCATGTAGCTTTTTATATATGATTTCCTCTATTTCCTTTATTCCTCTACACTACATGGGCCCTTGTGAAGCTGACGTGTTTTGTGTCCTGGTAAATGATAAGCCAATCTTGTGTTCAACCATGAAAGTGACTGAAAAACACATTTGTTCCATTGAGAATGCACGACTATGTCAGTCTTTCTTATCTGTCGTGCTATGCAAATCTGCTGCTGCATCAGGAAAATAATAAAGGTGCAATATAGCAGATTGAGAGCATTAATATAGCATCAAACAACAATTTTCAACGTAAAGATATAGATATGCATGTTCGTGCATGTGAGCGTGCCCCACTGGTTAGCTCACAAACGTTGTTCTGCGCATACAGTCAGGTGGTCTAACGCAGACAAACTGTAACTGTCAGGAGGTTGACTCAAACTAATTTATAATCCAAGTCCCAGTAAATTCCTGTACTGATATTTAATCCTATAATATTTAATAATTTTATCGCACAAGATAGACTTCCCACTGAGTTTGAGCATGAGTTTGATTTAAAGATCATTGTGCCTTCAGAGAAAGGACAGCTTCACGGCAGTATGGTCCCATAATCGGTATACCAAGAATGTACATCCTCTATTCCACACACATTCCATATGATAAAAGCAAAATGTTGATCTAAACCTCCAAAAGTTCACCTGCAATAGGCTAAAATGTAAAAGTTACAAACATCCAACCTTTTGATCATAGAAAAATACGATTAAAATGAACAGGAAAAAGCTGCTCAAACTCAAAGCCGTGCTCGCTCTTTAATACCATTGTAAATTTAATACATTTCAGTTTTTCAGCTGTCTCTTCACTTTTCTAAACTCACTGTAACTTGTCACTATGGCTGACAGTTTATACAGTAGGCTAAATGATTAATTCATTAATTTGAAAGATTGCCTGGAAAAACATTAGTTTCTGCCAAAATGCTGTATGATGTGCCACAATGTTATGCTCAAATTTGAGAAAACATTCAAGGTATATCATCCCCTTATGTTTTTCTGTGACAATGGACATTGTACAATGCCACTTTACAGGAAACACACTAAGTCAAGTTGACCTAAAAGTCCTTCTACAAAACTTTGCATATTTATCATATAGTTATTGATTACAGGCATATGTGTTTTACCTTTTACATTACCAAAGCGTTTGAACCTCATTAACATGTAAATAATGCTCAACATTGTTACTTTGTTCTTTTTTCCGCATAATGTGTTGACATATACAGTAGCCTGTTTGCAGTCACTGGTCCAGTGATATTCATCAATATTTCTTCTCTCTTTTTCTTTGGAAAAACTCCACAAGTGATGCTTAAAACAGCAGCAGCACGTTTAAAAAGTCCCCCATAACGGTGCGGCGTGACGAGCCTGTGTACGCTATACAGTATGTGATGCTTGCGACTGCTTCTTCTCTAATCTGAATCTCAAAATCTTTTAAGCGATGTTATGTCATCCCTCCTCAGCTTATGATGGACACCATCCAACTCCTTCTGAGTCGTCACGGCTGTGCATGATGGTGTACGCATTCATATGCACGTGCACTTTTGTGGCTAGTAAATCAAAAGTATACAGTAATGAAACCCGTCATTCGCGAGACCCTGAAAAAAGAACCACACTCTGGGATGTATCAACATGTGATTTTAAATATTACAGCAGTTTCAAGTTGAAATTTACGAAATGCATAGTATACAATTAAATAGGCATCCGAAGTCAACGAGCACACACTGTATTCGTCGTGTCTGCAGATTCTCCAAACAGATGTAATGAACCAGTGACCTTTTTACAGTGTGAGATCTTCAAGTGGTTTGGAAGTGGACAGTTACTGCAAGCGAAGTCATTAAGACTTCATATTCAGTCAGTCTACCGGCAGCACTCTCAGCATTTATGTGAATTGAATCAATTGCATGACCCAAGTCACAACTTAATGCATGTGCACAAATGTGTATCTGCAAAAGCCTAAATATAGAGTCTTATGAGTTTATGAAATAAATGAGTTTGAGTTTTCTTAATATATTAGTTCCTTAGCTGGGTAGAGTTCATTATGCAGTTGTTGATTTACAGAATAATTAATTTGCGTCCATGTAAACTATATCGTTACTGTGAGCACACATTTATTGTTACAAGCTGTACGTTTTTCCAGTATTTGTTCTACAAATCTGTTATCGGCTCACAACCTGCTATTCGGAGAGGATTACATTTCATGCAGATGATATCTGCTGACTGACAACTGTAGGCTGTGGTAAAGCATAACGTTGATGCCAAGTGTCAGTTGAGATTTGTTTGTCATTTTGTAATTAATCAATAGTCACATTGTGTCTAACCACATAAGTTTAGTCAACCAGTAACAAAAGGGTTTCTGGTTCGATCCATGACACAAGAGTTGCAGCAGCCACGGCTCAACAAGGCAGTACCAACCCAGCTTCCACCCCAGTTTTGGACAATCTAAATTGGATGGTGCAACACTAACTAGCATAATAACTTCCTCCAGTTTAATGTACGATATGCATGTTATGTCCATTCCTGAGATTAAAGACACCATGTGATAACACATTTCTAATAACAGAATTGTATGCCAATATAGATACACAGACATTTAAGCTAGAAAATTAGCTTATGCTATTTGTGCTGACATCGTCTTTTTGATGACTTCTGACTCCATCCATTCATTCATTCATTCATTCACATATAAGCACATTAATTATGTTCATTAAAGAGGTAAATCAACCATATAGGTGCTTTCTGCAGGCCATGCGCCACGACCGTGTACACATTTGTTCTTCTTCCTCTTTCACTGTTCAGATGACCAGTTTGAGCCTAAATGCCTTTCTATGTATTTTGTTTTACATTGAAGAGCGTCACTTATTTACTTCACCCCCAGTTTTATTGTGCAAGCTAGCGCAATGGTTTTAGGTCCAGCACTTTGGTCCAGGCTGAAATATATCAGCAACTGTTTGCTGAATTGCTGTGAAATTGGGATGAGATTGGGTTCCTGGTCTCCAGAGGGCCACTTTGGTGATCCCCTGACTTGTCCTCTGGCAACACCATGAGGTTGACATTTGTGGTTTTGAGTGAGCTGTCAGTACAACGAATTGGATTGATTACCATTAAATTTGGTTCAGACATTCGTGTTCCCCACAGAACAGATTGTAATTACTTTAGTGATCCCTTAAAAGAGGGCTCCACTAATTAAGCATTGTCCTCATATAACATTGTCAAACTCACAATGGACACTTAAAAAAAAAAGGACAGGAATGGATGCAGCAGAACTAGAGACAATGTCTTTTACATTCAATGCATCACATGGAAATTTGGAATGATAACCGGCAATCTGCCTGTCATTAGTCGCATCAGTAACCTTTCACTATCGCCCCTTCTCAACTCACCCTGACAAACACACACGTACGCGTGGAAGCTTGACCGCACATACCAAAAGTCTCCATTTTGTCACCTCTGCAGCCTGCGCCGTGTCTCATTTCTGTCTTCCTTTGTCTCTCCTCCACTCCCAAGCCCTTTTTTTCTGATAGGAGAATGAGGAAGAGGAGGAACTGGAAACCACTGGGAGCGCCTTGGAAAGTTTCTGTGAAGTCTCAATGAAAGCATTAGAAGAGCCTCTCTAGTATTTGACTCAATGGCCAAGAAAGGGCGTACGAAGAGCGAGAAGCCCGAAGCGCTCATCTCTGCCCTACAGGCAGCCAATGAAGATCTCAGGTCCAAGTTGACTGACATTCAAATAGAGCTACACCAAGAAAAATGCAAGGTACTGTACAACATCAAAATACATACATTTGCCCAGAATATTTCAAATATCGGAGCTCAATTACAATTTAAGCTCAGTGGATTTAAACCTTGATACTTCTACAAAGTTTAAATCATACTGGCTTTTTTTTAGAAAGCCACTCAATAACTTGAGGTCCCAAAAAAGTACAACATTTAAAATGGAATCTTTACAGCAGCCTTTCGACACCACACGTTGCACAGAGGTAACATGGGTCTTCGAGGTGAAAGTCCATCTTATGACATATTACATGCTTATGTTTCGGTGTCCTTCATGTACAGTATGTGCAGTTAATGGTAAAGCTCTGCATAACACTCATGTACTACATTGTTGTCTAAGGACTCAATGTACAGCCACACTAAATAACACACTTGCAATGTACTGTACTTGTTAATATTCAGCTTTCTGCAAATTACAATTTTCTGACTAGGTTAAATATTGATGTCCTATTCAACATGTTGTATTGAACAGCATGGTTGGCTCAGTTTGCTGTTTGTTACATATAGAAAACTGTTAATGTCAGTGAGGACAGGTGGATGATTTTCCTCAAGTCACAAGAAGACACCTCTCTTACATTTGGTACATTATCATCGTCATCATCACAAACATTGTAATGATTTTGTGCTTTGATTCACGAAAGAGAGTAATCTTCAGAGGAAATGCTCATTTGTGGCCCTTTTTTTGCCCCCAGTTTTCACCTCTCAGGATGCATGTAGGTTGTTCTATCATAGGGTGAGCCAAATATTTGTACTTCACCGCACTGGGAAGTCTGCAAGTGCTGCGGGGCTTTCCAAATGCACAATTCATCAAGTCTACAAGCACTTCCAGAGAGTCCGCGTTGGCTGCAGACTTCACGAGACAATGCTGGGAAGATTACCCAGAGCTAGTACGAATACGGATGTGACGATACACAATCAATTAATATTAATAGATTTATTTTTGAGACCACATCAATGGAAACAATTTGCCTTAAAACAATAATTTGGTCAGTCAAAGACTGGGTAGTAAAGGTACGGCATGGAAGTACCAGATCTCTATCAAGAAAACTAAGCGTGGTTAAAGTGTACACAGCATGTCGAATGTTTTTTTTCATTATTTTACCATTATTATGGAATTAAATATTATTATACTGTATTATATTGTAATTAGATATTTCCCAGTTTCATATTAATGCATGTTATTGCTTTGTCCTGGAATTCATGTGAAAGTTAGTTGTCAAAAGCACAACATTATTAATAACCTTTTAACCTCCACTAAATCAGGTACACACAAATCAAGGAAGATACAAATAAAGACAAACCAGAGAGTCAAATCTTCATAAACAATGACTGATGCAAACCTGGAGTACAATAGTAGGTATGCTGGTCCTGTAAAATAACCTAATACCTCTCTCATCCTCCTCTGCCACTCCTCTCAAAGGTGAGCAAGTTGGAGCGCGACAAGCTTCAGGAGGTGAAGCGGGTGCGGGAGCAGGAGCAGCACCGGCACACTGCCATGCTGACAGAGCAGCGGGCCAAGTGGCACGAGGAAAAGCAGAAGGAGCTCCAGGCTCTGAGGGAAAACCTAACACGGCAGCATGAGCTGGAACTGGCCCGCCACGCCAAAATCAAGGACCAGGAGAACCAGAGGCTCAAAGCCGCGCTGAGCGCCATGCGCGATGGCAGCGGAGAGAAGGTGAGGTTAACGAAGGGCAGTGAAGCTCGTGTATGATTTTTGCAGTCGTGACACAGACAGGCAGTAATAAACAGATGCTTTTCACCCAAATGAAATCCCAAAACAGCAGCTGTGGAAGTAAACTAGGACAGAGCGGCCTGGCACAGGACAGGACAACCCTCACATCTAAGAAAAAGCTCCAGATCGGGGAAAGGGAGGATGGGGGGGGGTCACTAGAAAATAAATACTCATCACCCCCCTTTCCTCTCCCCAGATAAAAAAAAAATGAAAAGCTGGAAATCCTGACAAGCTACATCAAAACCCTTCCTCTCTCCTCATCCTGTTTCTTCAGGTGCGCACAGCATTGACCCTGGAAGCCAAGGAGGATGCCCGCCGCTTCTTTGACCAGGAGCGAGTGAAGCTCCTGCAGGAGATAGTGGAGCTGAAGAGTACGAAGAAGCAGACCGACGAGGCTCTCAGCAACATGATCCAGTCCGACAAGATGAAGGCTGGCGACCTGCGGGTGGAGCACCAGCACCACCAGGAGCAGATCTCCAAGATCAAGTGGGACAGTGAGAAAGACATCCGCAGACTGGTAGGCACTGCTACTAAATCATTTACAACTGACATGATTATGACCATGGTTCAAAATATTAGTAAGGCCCACTGCTGATGTTGGTTATCTACGCAGCATGGGAAGTGGGCTGGATTAAGTGCTATAGATTTTTTTTTCCTGATACATTTCTGTTTCATGTGATCCGTTAAAATTTGCTGTCAAGCTACAGGGAAACCTTTACAAATGAAACATACTGAATGGCAGTGGTGGCTTTAGTTGGTTCCTGGAGTGTGATTGTGATGTAGTTGGTTTAAAAAAATAAAACATGCAAATGTCCATGCAGAAATCCTAACCAGGTCTGTGCAGCTACATGTGGGGAATTTTACAATGAATGACTGTTTTTATTCAGCTAGTATTATTTCAATCTTTTAGTCATTAAAAAAAAAAAGAAAGTCTACTTTACACAACCTCAATAAAGTGAAGGTTCCCAAAACTATGGAATTTAAAGGAGCAGTTTGTAGGTTTTAGTGGCATCTAGTGGTGAGGTGAGGAATCCTACACGCTGTTCCTTTTTAAAATAGAATATTTATAGGACACTTTGGACACTACAAGGTGCACAGGGTTAACCAGAGTGTAAGAGGTCCAAGTACATCTTGACGTCACACCATATATGACGTGCTTATATTTAGGTGTCCTGTATGTTTTCAATTAGTGATTGAAGTTGAGATGAAATAACAAACCGCTTTTTTAACCCTTTAAGATCGCATCCCTGGTAATTTTGTGCATCTATTTAACAATATATGCAAAACGTTTTTACAAAACAATTTATTTCTTTGTCTTTTTATACCAAAAAAAAAAAATAATTCAGTTCTCTGTACCTTCAAAATAACGCTACATTCTAAGGCCACCCACTTTTTCGCGGCCCAATTAAATGCAAAAGATTTGATTTAAAGCCCTCTTGTAATTGTACACCGTTCAGATATTATATATAGTTTCACTGTGAAATACTTCACAGTACAGAAGTTAAAGACACTCTAACTTCCGTTTCAGTGGGACTGTGATGGTATAGCACATTGTACACTGTGCATTCATACAGGTAACCATATCACATTGTCAAAGAAAAAAAACACACTCTACAAAAGAAGCAAGTAATTTCCTTTCAGCAATTTCTGAAACACAGCATTATTTCCTTCTCCTTCACTATAGGTGGATGAAATCAAATCTAAAGACCGCAGCATCTTTAATCTGGAGAAGGAACTGGAGTCAACAGCGGGTTTCCTACAGAAGCTGCAGCTTCAGAAGGACGCCCTGGACGAACAACTGTTCCTCGTCAAGGAGGCGGAGTGTGGCCTGGGGAGCCCAAAAAGAGAGATTCCAGGCAGAGCTGGAGACGGAGCTGAGCACTGTGGTAGCCCAGTAAGTAGAGAGGCATAGCAAGGAGAAGATCCACAAACGTTTTGCTCTTTGCTTTAGCCCTTGAATACCATTATGAAGCTGAAGCGCCAGTGTGCCGCAACTAGTTTTGTAACGCATGATTTGAGCATGCAAGATGACTTATGTCACAACATTTAAGCCATCACTCGTAATTATCAAAGCTCCTCATGCTGACTTACGGCAGTCTGAGTCCCCCAAGCTTGAACTAAAACTGAAAGCACAGCTCAATAGTCATATTGTGTCCTTACAGAGGAGCCATATATACAAAAGCTGAGCTACGTCCTTGTGTGGACATCTGGAGAGAACTGAGAGAGCAGACTCTGAAACGAGTGGTCTGGATTGCATGCTCAAATGTGATTCTGCTGATCCAAGGTTGATTCATGTGTCATTTCATGAGCTCACCCACTGTTAATGTGACCACTCATGGGATTAAGTCATAATGTCAATGAGATGTGAGCACATTACAATTAAAGTTTACAGATATGGTAATCTTGTTTAATTCTTTTTTTTGTGTGTGTGAAGTCCACTTCTTGCAACATAAGGCTAAACGTAAGGCTGAACTCCAACTTCATGTGGTAGTTTTGTTTCAACTAATAGAATTACTGAACAAAATATTTAGTTGTTGCACTGGCTTATTAGAAAGTGATGATGCCACGTACCTCGTGGTATTTTACGTAAATATCTTTATTTTTTTTCCCCCTGGTTTTTGATTGAATTAGTGAAATGATAAATAGTTTTTTGTTTATTTGTTTGTTTCAGGACTTGAGGAGAAACCAGAGGCGCCTTGCTGAACTCAACTCGACCATACGCAAATTAGAGGACCGCAACTCACTGCTGGTCGATGAGAGGAACGAACTGGTACGACGAAATGATTTAGTTAAAGATGGATCTCCTGCTCTCTCTTCCTTCTGTCACTTATCTCCCAGACTCCCCCTGTCCACCACCCTCATGTCAGTAACAATACGTCCCTGTGTCCCTTCCTCCCCACCAGCTGAAGCGAGTTCGGGAGTCAGAGAAGCATTGTAAGCCACTGCTGGACAAGAACAAGCTGCTGAGTAAGAGGAATGACGATTTGACTCAGACTATCCAGAAGCTGGAGGATAAACTCAAACACCTGGCCAAGGAGAACCATGAGATGGTCTGCACAAAGTCACATTATCATTATAAATAAGTTTAGTTTTTAGGGACAGACTGATTTATAGGTGTAATATTGTGACTTTAGAGGACTTTCCTCCCTGTGTGCTGTTTGTCTGCAGAAGGAGAAGATCAGCTCCCATCCTCCACTGAAGAAGCTGAAGTCTCTGAATGACCTGGACCAAGCACATGATGACCAGGAAATAGCCTTTCTCAAGCTTCAAGTCCTGGAGCAACAAAGCATGATTGATGAGCTGACGAGAGTATGTTGTTTTTTATATAATGAGGGGGGAAAAATGAGGGGGACTCTTCAAAAGAAGCAAGTCATTTTCTTTCAGCAATTTCTGAAACACAGCATTATTTCCTTCTCCTTCACTATAGGTGGATGAAATCAAATCTAAAGACCGCAGCAATTCTAACGTCTTAAAATTCGTATGATTACATTTTTGGATGTTATTTGCATACCAGTGATATTCTGCAGTCAAAGACAACCTGGAGTATAAATTACCACCACTTTTGCTGTACCAACTAAATGTACTTGTAACCAGGCACTCTGTTTATCTTATTTTACAAATATGATATAGTAATATCCTTTCATGATCAGACTGCAAACGCAGAGCTCATGTTTGAGAACCACAAAGCTATTGTCGTATGAAATTGGAGTTAGAAAAATCAACATCATGTGATTCCTAACGTCCTCAGTGAACTGTGTGAAAGAGGTTTATTTCAGTGTTGTGTTGTCATTGAGTTTGTTTTATTTTGTTTTATTTTTAAAAAAAAGAAGGAAAAAAAGGATAATCTTACAGTGTTGTGTTACCTTCTTTTTCCAGGACCGAGAAAAACTACTGAGAAAGAAAAGGCATAAAAGAAGTTCGAGGCCAATAAAGGTAGAAATAATGAAATGTGGTTCTATCTATTTATCTTGAAGTGTACTCAGTTTGGTTAATATTATATGATACCATTACACACATTTTGTGACATCGTATTCTTTTGAAAACACAGAATGAAATCTTTTACCACTTTTTGAAAAAAGAACAATATTGGTATTTTTTTTTATAACTTCTTCTTCTTCTGCAGAGGCACATCGTAGTGGACACCTTCTTTGGGTACGATGAAGAGTCTATGGACTCGGAGACGTCTTCTGTGGCTTCGTTCCGGATGGACAGAACTCCTGCTACTCCAGATGAAGACCTGGACGAGGTGAGAACTTCATATTCGTCACAGCGACTGTATTTACAATCACGGCGACATGTTTTAGACCATTCTGTTTTGATTCAATATTCATTCGGTTACATCTGCGGAAGGATATACTGTCAAACAATTCCGCCGTAGACATTGACCTCTAGCCTGTGTGTGTCAAACAAGGGTCTGGCCAACGAGGAGTCGGAGCTGCGTTTCCGCCAGCTGACCAGGGAGTATCAGGCGTTGCAGCGAGCCTATGCCCTGCTGCAGGAACAGAAAGGAGGCATTCTGGATGCTGAGATGGTGGCCAGGGTACATACGCATGGAGAAAATCCTCTTTGTTTTATTTGTTATTCCTCTCCAGTCTATTTGTGTACCCTAATTGACTCCTATCGAGTTTGTGTCAGTTTGGTATTGCTATTATTTGTTGTTTTCCGCTGCGGCTCAACTTCCTGTGAGCTGGAGCGAGCTAGAAACATGAAACCTTTCCCAAGAACTGGACATGATGTGCAGCTGCTTCCCAAGAAATATGACTCCTATCGGCCACATGGTGGCGCTGTGATTAATGCCCAAAAAAGAGATTTTGGAAAGGCCACGTCCTCAAACCGTATGACTGATTTAAATTTTTACACACATGTCCAGCTCAATGGACACATTTAAAGTAGCTTTATCAGGAAGGCATTTGATTAATATCATTCTGTTGAGCAATCCATTCGAAGAAAATGCATAAAAAGTCAAATGTTTCGGGTAGGTTGATGGTACATTCATGATCAGGTCATATGGCTGCTTTAGGGCTGTGGAAATGAGTTACACACTATTTGGTTATCTCTATACTCTATACATTGATGCTAGCATATGATTTTTTTAAAACACATCCGTCATTTACTCTGTTAGACTTGTCATTTCAGGACAATGTTAGTTCACCACGTGTCACCTTTATAATAAAGGACACCAGAGTGGAATTTTACATAAAATAAAGTGACTCAGCTGGTGGTCAATTTTGCTAGTCAACACCTGCAGCTGCAACACTTATGACAATATCTGTAAAGGTAATGCACATGTGAGTTCAACAAAGCTTCTTCCTGGATGAGTAGTTGTATGGAAATGTAAATAACAATCTGTCTCAAGACCCCAATGACAAAAAAGTAAATGAAAGGTTACTTTTTATGGACCCCCCACTTAAGAAACAGCCCCCTGGTAGCTAATGAAAGTCCTTTTTGCTTATGTTTCAGGCTCAGGAGCAGCTCCAATCAGACAGTCTCAGGTATAAAGCCAAAATAGAGGACTTGGAGAAGGAACTGAACCAGAAGGGACAGGTAGGACACACAAGCACACGTGTGAATGAACGCAAATGACACGTAGGGTGGTGGACAAAACAACAGGAATACCACACATTATGCAGCTTAACAGAATAGAGCAGAATTACAATGTTTACTGTTTACAATGTTGATACAGAGGACTTGGTATATGAAATATGTTGTATGTGCTGTGTTTCATTTCCTCATTAAGGGCAAAATATACAACAGGAAAAAAGTTTGAATTAAAAGATAACAACAAATACACATTTTGTGTCTCTCCATCAATGTCTTGGGATTCCTCCTGTCCTCTAATCAAAGTAACACGTTGTTTCACTGCCACGTCATCACTGATGTTTAATTTATGTGTTAAATGACATTTGTACTCTCTTTAAATAGCTTTGGTTTAATGCATTAAGTGTCTCTGTCCTCTTTTTAGGACTCCAGATGGGTGGAGGAGAAGCAGCTCTTCTTACGAAGGAATCAGGAGCTATACGATAAGGTTGGACTTTAGCCGTAGTTTTATTTCCAATAATCAAAAATAGTCTTTCTTAAGGTGTTTGTGATTGCACTATTAAAAAAGTATCATTAAAAAAAATATCTATGTTGCTCTGATAGCCATTGTTTTTTCTCATGATTAGTTAATTTCTTCTTTGCACAGCACTGGTATTATTTAAAAATAGTATTATAATTGCCTGGAAAAACTATATATTTTATTACACCTGTCACATGTGGTATATTTGGTATTTAGCATTGTTTAAAATCTCACAGCTTTGAGGTACTTTCCTATAGTTATGACTTGCCTAATTGTCACTGTATCACCATCATATTACATAACATACTGGCTGTAGCAACAGTCTAAAGTTGTGGACAGCTCCCTCTTCCTGTCTAATTAATTCTGTCTCTCTTTGGTGTCCAGGTGGAAAAGATGGAGTCAGAGTGCAGTCGACTGCAGCAAGAGCTGCAAGACTCCAAAGATCAGAACGAACTGTTGGAGTTTAGGATACTGGAGCTGGAGGTGAGTTACTGTTTCTCTGTTAAAGTAGTGGAAATCCTATCAAGTTAGCCATTCAGCCATGGAGACAGGATGCCCACTAGTCTGTCAGTCAGGCTGATTATTAGCTGACAGTGGTCTTTGTGTTTCATCTGTGCTGCAGTGCAGATACTGACGGCAGCCTGGGAGGGCCTAAGCTGCCACCTAGTGGCCAGAGAGGAGAACGGTTTGCTCAGATGTGCTCAGTACACTGGTAGACAGTGATTTATCCCTCAATGATGTAAAAGGCTTTCATCGTTACTATCAGGCGTTTGTTTGATGCTTCTTCGGAGTAGCAATTTGTCTGAAATATGGGTTGACATCATTTTCAAGGTTAAAATAAAGCAAAGAGCAGCACCTACTGAAGCTTAAACTTCATCATTAAAAATAAAAAAAAAGTGCACAAGTGGAAACAAGGATTGGTTCATGGAACTGTGTTTGGCTCTGAATGTCAACATTGATTTTAAGTTGTTTAAGAAAATTGAAAAGACTGTTTCATCCAGCTTTAAAACAGAGTCAAGAAAGACTCGTGATGCAAGTTTCAGTTATCGTTCGTCCTTTTTTATCATCTAATGTTTACTTTTGCTGTCGTAGGAGCGCGAGAGGAAGTCCCCTCCATTCAACCACCTGAGGATGCATCCTTTCTCTGAGGGAGTCAGTGCCCTGCAGATCTACTGTATGAAGGAGGGGGTCAAGGTACGCAGTGAGAGGGACTCGTCTGCTTTAATTATCGGAATTGCTAATAAAAGCAAGAGACACCGCCGTGACAGATGCCACAATTCTTATGGCCACAGCAAAGTAGGGGCTGTGAAGAGCCATGTTTTTGAATTGCCCTTTTAAGCGCATGGAGCGTCTTTGGTTTTTAGTAAAAGTTTAGTATCAATTGACTGAACATTTACAGTGGAAAGAAGTAAAATGAAAGGTACGTACATTTTTTGTATGCTACTGATTATTCGGTTTTCTTTACAGGACGTGTGCATACCAGATCTCATCAAACTTCTAGATATCCTGGGAGACAACGGGGTAATTCATATGGAATCAATACATCAACATATGATGCCAAAACAGACCCGTTATTAATGTTTATTTTTTCCTTTTGGTATAGAATTTAAGAAATGAAGAGCAAGTGGCCATTATTCAGGCCAGCACTGTTTTGTCGCTAGCAGAAAAGGTAAGTTTGGAAACCACATCATGGTTCTTCTTATAACATGAAAACAATTCACACACAGATTAGTTTGTGCTGACTCAGGTTCTGCTGTTTCTTGCCCTCTAGTGGATTCAACAGATTGAGGGGACGGAGGCAGCGCTGCACCAGAAGATGATGGACCTGGAGATAGAGATGGTGAGTCAAAACAATTATTTTTCAGGATTTGACCTCTGATTTTTAATCAGTGGCCTCTGCTTGAATATCATGTATTCTTACTTTTACTGGCTCACAGCAGCTTTAGTCCAGTGTGATATGATTGAAGCTGCCAGGAGGCCTGTTAGAGCACTTAGAACCTAGTTGTAAAATATTGGTTTAATAGAAGTTAATTGTAAGAAGTTTATTTGGTATAGCACCTTTCATAGTACACAATTTAGAAAGTGCTTTACAAAAAAAAGATATTATTAAAAAGAAAAAAACATTGTGGGCATGGGTAAGGGCACATAAGATTCTGGGGATTTCTCAATACAAACAAAGCTACTCCTCCATTTGGAATAACCCTCTCATCTGTTTAGGGAAACAAGTATTTCTATGGGATATATGGCTGGCTAAAGGAATACATGTTGTCAAAGATCTCTACAGAGACGACTCATTTAGATCATTCGAGGACCAGATCTTGACAATGAGATTAGGGAAGATGTATGGCGAGACATAATATCAAAAGTAGGCTGGGCTACAAGGGATGTAAGGAGCAAGTTTACTCATTACAAAATTGTACATAGATATTATTTTACACCTTTGAAACTGTATAAAACGAGCTTAATGCAGGATAATAAATGTTGGAAATGTAACAAAGAAATGGGCACTTTTCTCCACGCTCTCTGGGAGTGCCCCAATGTATTGCCTTTTTGGAAGGTAGTACTGAGGAACCTAGAAGAGTGGCTCAAACGGCCTTTACCAGAATCCCCACAACTATGTTTACTAGGGGACACATCGTTGATGCCACCAGGCCTCACCAAAGCAGAGCTCTGACTGTCATTAACAGGTTTCATGGTGGCAGCAGGGCTTCTTGCTGGGGTTTTTGGAGCTGCTTTTAAATTAAGCGTTGAATGTATTACCCTTTTTTTTTTTTTTTTTTTTTTTTTCTTCAATCTGTATTATTATTATTTTATTATTTTATTACTTTGTTGTTGTCTGACAGGCCTGGTTTTTGTGTTTAGGTATGATGTTAATATGTCTAAATGAATAAAAAAAAAATGTAAGTGAAAAAAAAAAAAAGAAAGAAAAAAAGAAAAAAAGAAAACAATAAAAACAATCAATTAAACAGATGTTAAAAACACACAACAATTACAAACACTGGGCAGCACAAGGTGAGACAAAGGCCAGTTTAAATAAAGTAATACAAAGTAAATATAATTCATTAACCACTGTCTCTGACCTGCTTGTTCTGTTCAGGAGATGTTCTGTAAACAGAAAGGATATCTAGAAGAGGAGCTGGACTACAGAAAACAGGCCATGGACCAGGCCTACATGGTACGTGTGTGTTTGTGTATCATGTATGCATCACTTTGTGGGGCCAGAATCTATTCACAGTCAGATCGTTGGAGCTCAATTCTCATATGGAGACTCATTTTCAGGTCCTCACAAGATTTCTAATTTATTTTCCGAGTTAAGACTTGGTTTTAGGGTTTTGGTTAGAATTGTGACAAGCTGAGGTGAAGGTTATGGCTAGGGTTGAGCCTGCAGGGAATGTAGGTACGTTAATGCAAAGTTGTACACATTTGTGTGTGTCTGACCTAAAAAGCAATCCTGTTTTCTCCTCTCCACAGCAAATCCAGGAGTTGGAAGCAACGTTATACAACGCCCTGCAGCAGGACAAGGTGCTTCCTGTCACAACATCTACTAAAACTACTGTAAATAAAAAAAAAAAAAAAAAAAGTTTTTACTTTGTAAAACATCAGTGCTGGTATCTGAAGTACTAGAGGGGTGAAGTTAATGAAATTACAAAATGCGTCACGAAATGTTTTTATTAATGTGCTTTTGACGTACAACCATGTGATCATGCACATGAAACTAATCTGGAACATTGAGTTCACATGACCAATTCATAAGGTTTATTGAAAGACGAATTCTGCAACGACTATAGAAACTTTGCGATTACAAACACAGATCAGGAAAACAGAGGCTTACAGGAAACATAACATTCCCATAGAGCTTCCAGGAGTCTTATTTCCTTAAAGCCTGTGTTGAGTGTTCATTAAGACCATTAGGACCAGAGATAAGTGTGTTAAGAAGTGTTTTTACAGACAGCCACAGGCATTATGTTTTCAGGTCGTCCGTTCCGTTCTCGTAAACACTATATCTCAGGAACGCCTGGAGGGAATTTCTTCAAGTTTGGCTCACACGTCCACCAGGACGTGCAAATGAATTGATTCGAATTTGGAGGTCAAAGGTCACCGTGACCTCACAAAACACTTCGGAATTCAGATGCTATTTCTGCCAATGTCACATAAATGTCCAATAGGATAAAATGTTGAAGTTTATTTTGGCGTCCACCGTGTCTGATGCCCGTCT
Source organism: Ophiodon elongatus (assembly GCA_016806645.1). Classification (NCBI taxonomy): domain Eukaryota; kingdom Metazoa; phylum Chordata; class Actinopteri; order Perciformes; family Hexagrammidae; genus Ophiodon; species Ophiodon elongatus. The sequence continues at coordinate 3,220,870 of JACSYO010001980.1, read as the reverse complement.
TCTTCCTCCAGGTGATAAAGTACGGCGAGCCTCTGGATGAACTTCAGAAGGACGAGCTGCGGACGGCGGTGGAGAAGCTGAGGAGGCAGATGCTGAGGAAGAGTCGGGAGTACGACTGCCAGATCCTCCAGGAGAGGATGGAGCTGCTGCACCAGGCACACCAGGTCCGTGTGTGTGTGTGTGTGTGTGTGTGTGTGTGTGTGTGTGTGTGATGATATTACAGCTCTGTGTGTTTTTTGTGAGTTTTATTTGAAATCTCTCTTGGCGAGAGACAATTGACCCCTCACTTCAAAATCCTTACAGTTTTCTCTGTGAATATTTGCAGAGGATTCGTGACCTTGAAGACAAGACGGAAATCCAGAGGAGGCAGATTAAAGACCTGGAGGAAAAGGTAGACCACGTTTACTAACTGAAATACTACCAAGTTCATACGTTTAAATATATTTGCTGACAGGCAGCCAAAATAATGGAATTTTTCACCTCAAGCCTGTGGAATGAATATCAAATTGAATTTTGGGTATATTTCTATTCTATTTCTTTTCACGTTATGTTTATGAAATAAGATTCCCTGTACAGTCTGTTTCTGTCTCTGCTGTTACTAACATATCTTGAGTGTGCCTCTAATCCTCTCACTTTCTTTGTCCCTTCTTCATCTCTTTCTTTCTCTCTCCAGTTTTTGTTTCTGTTCTTGTTCTTTTCTCTTGCCTTTATCCTTTGGCCTTGAAGTCTTTGGCGTGTCCTGTAGCAGAGGTGAGTCCTGAGGGCTTTGAGTAGAAAGTTTAGTGCACTACCGTCTCTCTGCTGGACCTCGGTCAAATACTTTTCCATTAACGCAGAACCTGCACAGCAAGTGTTTTGGCTTCGTGCAGCCACTAAAGTACAAACTGGGAATACTCTGGCTACGGAGCCTGACTTGGCCTTGAATAGCACTCACAGATGTATTTCTGTTGCATTATTAAGACTTCCTGATATGTGCTTATGACCTACAGAATAAAAGCCGGCATTTATTTATTGCTATTTTGAAAAATAGTTTTAAAGTAATCAAATTTGGTATTTACTCATCATACCACTTAAATGAAACCACAAAAGAACGGTGTCATTATGTATCTGTAAATACTGTAAATCAGCAAGTGAGAGAGATTGTACAATAAAGTCTACACAAACCATGTGTCAAAATACTTATCTTGGCCTGTACTTAATCCTCAGACTGACATTGAACAAAACAACAAAAAAACGTGCAATGGCGACATTTTGAGAGAGGCTGCTCTTTTGTTGTTATCACAATGTGACCACTGGGAGGATCAGTGCTTTCCAGAAGCACAATTTATTTGACCCTGGTCTGTTCACTCTCCCTCCTCCACATTTAGTAGCTTCACTTTGAAATACTCAACTGTCATTCCTTCTTTATCGTTACACTCTCAACATCTTTCGACTGTTAACGTTCATGTTTTCTTTTTCTATATTTCATCAGCATATATTTCTTTTGCTTATTGAAAGGTTTCCAGGCAGCTCAGAAAGCAAACAGTGCATCATCAACATCATCATCTCTCCCTTGTGCATTTGTTTGTTGTCACCTCTTGGCTTTTAACCCATGTTTCTACATTCCATTCCATCATCCAAAACCGCTTATCCTATTTAGGGTCGCGGGGGCCGATTCCAGCTGACATTGTGCGACGGCAGGGTTCACCCTGGACAGGTCGCCTATTTATTGCAGGGCACATATAAAGACAGACAACCATTCACGGGCAAATTTAGAGCCTCCAATTAACCTAAGCTGCATGTCTTTGGACTCTGGGAGGAAGCCAGAGAACCCACGCTGCCACAGGGAGAACATGCAAACTCCACACAGAAGGACAGCCCGGGATCGGGGAATCGAACCCGATTGGGGTTTGGGGATCGAACCCGGGCCCCTTGCTGTGAGGTGACAGTGCTAGCCACTACACCACCGTGCAGCCCCATGTTTCTCCCAAGTGTTTTTAAAATTATGCATGCAGTCTTTGGTGATTGGAAAATTCCGTTTTCTTTTTTCAGCCACTTGGGGGCAGTGCAAAAAGCTTTGAGAACAACAGGGAGATATTATCGCCTGGGGAAGTTGTTATTGCTAATTTGTTCGCTGATTGACAGAGGAGCACTTGTTTTCACATTTTAGCCCTAGTTTGGTCTCCTACTACATCTGAGAAAAATATCTGGCACTTTAGTATTCAGTCATGTCAGCATTTTGAAGGAACGTAAGACTGCAAAATATGAAAACAGTATGGATTACCCAAGAGTATACTTTACCAATTAACTTACAGTTGTTTTAAAGAGTGTGGATTGCCGACAGATTTGCTGAAACATTGCTAAATACTAGAATAATACAATCTAATAAAATGTGCAGTGTATGTTACATTTGCTTTGTCACAGTACTTTTGACTCTAACTCTTTGTGACCCCTCTCTCTCTGTCTCTCAGGTGGTGTGTCAGCTTGGAGATCTTGTTTGTGACTGCAGTGTTATTTATTTTCTGGACAAGTGTGGAACAATGTGCGTAGCAGTGGCTGCTATTGTCCCAACATCAGTGACTACTGTCAGTATAGGTGGATGTGTCGTGTGTTGGCTGTGGACGTTCACACTTAAGATTTTATTTTATTTTTTAATGGGGGTGGGGTTCTCAGGATACTGCACAGGATGACGTTTTTTTTTTTTTTTTTTTTTTTTTTTTTTTACACAGCGGTGTTGGACATTAAATGTCTCTCCAAACAGCTGGGAGTACTGTAACAGGCTGCAAGAATGACACACAATTAGTGAGACACTTACAGTAGATGCAGAGACACAGACACACATATATCTACGTGCACACAGTTTACGGACACGCATGCATATACAGACGCATGCAGATGCAAACACACACACACACACACACACACACACACACACACACACACACACACACACATGCTTTGACAAATCCAAACCAAAGCCTGGTAAATGTTCTCTCTGCCATGCAGGGTAATAATATGTCATTCACCAACATTTAGCCTCAGCGGGAATACAAACAGACAGAGCTACTGATAGACAGCGAGACAAACAAACCACCGGACCACAACTTCTCTCTTCTTCTCTTCTTTCCTTTCCTTTCCAAACCCGAAAGGACGTTCTTCATGAATGCAACCTCTGGGTGAATAGAGGCGAGCCAACTCAGGGCCCATGAGTGCAGAGGCCAGTACTGGTCTCAGGTCAGATTATTATGAGGAACACTATGGGACGTGGTGAGTCACCGGGCTGGCCTGCCCTTGCTGTTTTCAGAAGGATGCTTACACACACTGCTTGGACTCTCTAGAGGTTATACCTGGAATAAAGCAGAACTGCGCTGCTGAGAGACACTTAAAGGGGGATTCAGGACACTCAGGTTGACGCGTCTTCACCTGACAAACATGACAGACTTGAGTGGAGAGGTAAAAAGAGAACAAAGAAGATCACGGGGGAAATGACTCTGATCCAGCTCCACTCAACGTGGATGTCCACAGATTGTCAAACCGCTGCTTAATTTAATCTTAAAAACCAGCAGACTGTAAGAGCTTTACTCTCTGGTTGTCTTTCTTCTTTTTTTTACAGCTCCTACCACCAAGATACTGTGTCCCAAGATTTCCACTGAACTACATCCTTATTCTGTACTGTAATATATACATTTGTTGATATGTACATGTCGCTGAATTATTTTATTTAGTCTCCCCTTTTATTTCTGTGAATAGTTGCAGTTTTATTTTACTCTCTGAAGCAGCTTGAACAGTTGATGTAGTTTATAAATGACTAAAAAAGGGTATAAATTGCTCTGTTATATTGTGGTGACGGCTGCAAAGATGAACTTTATTTCCTTGAAAATTATAAATGAAAAATCGTTGGAATATGAATGTGGAATAATGAGATTTTTGCCTCCCTTTTCCTTTTTTTCTCCCTTTGTCACACATATTACTGTTTATTAATCTAGTCAAAAAAAAATGTTGTGCTCTGTTTGACCAGCAGGGGGTGCTGGTTTCACCTGAGCGACTTTCCATTCACCCTTTAAAGTTACACAATCTTTTAACAAACTTGTAAATATTTTCAAACTAGCTTGCTAAATATCTTTATCAACTCTGGTCGGAGGATTGGTCGGTTCAAAATCAAATCTAGCAGTTATGTCATCAGTACTTCCTTGATGCACCAAAAATGGACAAAAGCTAAATTCAGCAGTTGAATTTCATATGACGGAAAAGGCGGAAACAAACATTATAACTCCACACATTTTATGTCCCACGACCACTGCAGGTTCCCCTGTTTTTTACTAACAAAAATGTCTTTGATACTAACAAGCCTCTTTTAGAAAACACTACTTGCCACTTCCCCAAAATGAAACAGGAGAAAGTGAATGCAACACGATACCTGCTCCACTTTGCTCCTGTCAAGCCAACTGCCCAGTCCCTGTAATATTTACTAGTAGGCCGTGCTTGTTCCCTATGTACCTGAGCTGGTGTATCTTTCCCCATACCACCCCTCCATTCACAGGTCTAGTGTATCAAGGCATCTCATTACATAGCGGACAGTAACTATGACCCACTCCATTCACTTTACCAAGGGGAATGACTGAGACTATTTCTGTGCAAACTCAGCTAACTAGCAGTTGCCTTAAATGCACTTCCCCCCCGACCCCCCCCCGATTATTTTTTCAGGCGGTTGATATTATCATGTAATGTAATGTATATATTTTTTTCTTTATTTCACAGAGGATTTCTTTTTATCTTTACCCCTTTGTCTTCCAGCGAGACTAACCCCTCCTCCTACTTTCGTCTAGATTATTACAGAAACAGAAAAAAGGAGTAATGCTGTAAAAAATAAAACAAAACATGGCCTTTGACCTATAAGAATAAACTGTCTACTTTTTGCATCTTTATTACAGGTATGCTTGGTAAGGGTTTTGTGTCAAGGGTGAGCATTTTCAACTATATTTACTGGAGTTCAAGAATGATACTAACAATTTGAGACATTTCTCTCATTTATTAATGTCATAACAATGTACTCTTTAAAGAATATTATTTCAAACTTTTTTAACAAGTGGATTATTCATGATCTTATATGACATAACAGTCTCATCTTTAGTAGCTCAGCAAATGAAGTTGCCCAATTGTCATGGAATTGTAGACGTTCAAATTTCCTGAGCATTTCTCATCCATGTTGGTTTGAAAATCAAGATTAAAAGTGAATTCCTGTCTTTGGAATCAGCAGTTGATAAATCAATCTCAACAGAAGGTCCATTTAATAGCTGTTCTGGAGCTTTCTATTAATATAAAAGGCTCAGAGACATTAATTTGTTTTATCATCCCTTGGGTCCAAGGTCAAGAATTAAGTCATTATTTATCAGTCTTTTCTTTCTGTGGTACCTTTGTCAACAGGATTTCATTTTACAATATGCACTGTGTTATTGTTTGTGGTGCATTTCATTGCTGACTCCTGTCAGTGTCTATTAGTGGTTGTCGTCAGTTGTCCCGAATGGGGCTCTGCTTTCATCGGGTCAGGAAGAGGAACTAGGCTCTGAGCGGTGTCTGGTATTGGTTATTCTTCCATCTGATGTGCACTGCCGATGTTTCACTCAATGGACAGAAATATCGATGGCAATAGTATTCTTCAACGCAAATGCCATTATGTTCTGTGATATTTCAAAAGTTTCTCAAATGAAATCATAAAAACAGCTCAAATATACTAGGGCTAAGCGTTATGAAACATTTTAAGACTTGTGATACATTACGAGAATCATAAAAAACCTACACTGAAGCAGTGAAGTCGTCAGTAGTCTCACTAGCTTTTTTTTTTTTTATGCAGGACACATCTGGGTCAGTCCACGATAACAGTCTGTCTTTTCACTTTAGTCCTGACTGTCCTTGCCAAGCCAGAAGAGAAGAGGGGTCGAACCAGGTTGTAAGTTTTAGAACAGTTATGAAAGCACTTATATATCTGTCCTCTTCTCAGCACCCACACAGGGGCCACTCTCAGAGGTCATAGTGTGCACTGACTAACTGAATAACTGCCTATTCATTAAAACACATCATGTGGAAATTGTTTGTGGGCCACTTTCTTCCTGCTATCTATATTCAATTCTGAATGTTTCTCAGTTTCTAAACACATAATATCAAAAGACATTGATGTGTGTTAATGGAAATAGCTTCCTCTGCAGAACATCTACTGTAGATGCTTTTTCGGCACAGAACTTCAGCTAAAACCCTTTTGACACAACTCAGTAAAGGGTGGGCAGTGTAAAACGTATTTTAACTATGGAGCTGCACTCAGTAGAATGCAGATCTCAGTCAGGTGGGTCTCCAACGGTCACTGCTGCATTGTGTGATGTACTGAATACAACCCGCAAATGGCTAATCCCTCGTCTATAAACGAATGGGCTAGAAGGCGTCGTAAAAGATAAGCGGCGATGTATGCAGGCAATGAGAGGTACGCAGCAGTGTGTATGTACTGGTAGTTCCGTTAGCTGTTAGTCAAACACACCACAAATGGTTATTAGCAGCCCCTAAACCACAATGCTTCCCTGAGCATGCAGCCATAACAGGAAACCCCAAATAGTATGCAGTTTTCTACAGCAAAATGCAAGATTAGCAATGGACACTCACTTACACACAGACACATGTGTACACACAACTGTTAGCATGATCCTCCTGGCGGAGATAATTATGAGTCATAGTAGATGACATGAAAACCCTTGAGTCATTGTTTGTTAGAAAGCCAGCCAACGCTGGAAGGGACACATGATAGAAATGTCTGACAGTACATCCTTGGAGGCTCTTTAACCTTATTCCAGCAGCAGCTGGTCGGCAGCCAAACCATCCAGGGCGGATGCAGCTGCCCAACGTGCTCTGTTCAGCTGCTTAGCAACGTTGACTTCATGGCTTATACTCCTTTTAAACATGTTAGACTGGCAGCTCACTTAGTTTCTTTTCATCTTTTTGAACTCAAGTGAGAATGATTCGTGTCCGGCATTAGTAATAGTGCAGAGCAGCTGAAGTGTGTTTCCGCCTGCAGCTTTGACCTCTGTTTTCCATTCCTTTATTATTTGGCTACATCAGGCAAGTCTTGAATGTAATCCTTTATCTTTGCTCTCTCCTAATCACTCTGTGCCTGCTGCCAAAGGTTCACTCCTGCTGGTGACTGTGTACTACTGATCTACTCCGGCTCCCTGCTGCTGTGAATAACAAAGAGACATGTTTGCAGTCTGGGTTTCCCAGTTCCTAATGATATACAATAATACATTAGTGTCATATAGAGGCCAGACCAAAATTAAATAAAATGTGAGAGCATGTAGTTGTATCCTATAATTCAATTGGCAGACTGGCTGAGATGTTACATCGACTCGATGTACGAAGTACAGGTTTGTTGTGAGACTAAACATATTTATGGTTGTTACAATAAGATAAATCTCTCTGTGTACATATTAGATTTTGTATTTCGTGGCAGAAAAACAAATTATTTTGACAGACATACAGTACTCTACACATAACAGATACATAGAAATAACACAGGAAGCGATGCGACCATATGTGGACAGTAATTATTTTGTCTTTAACAGTTATTAACAGTACTGTCATCTCATTTCTTGAATGTGGAGCGCCAATGCAGAACTCACTTGGAACTTGTCAGACCTCTGCATTTCCTGTTTGAATTAACTCCTATCGACTTGCCTGTGGAACAGTGGCCCACTTACCCACTTCTTTAAAGGTCTCGCTCGCTCTCACTGCCAAATCTATCGAGACGTCTGGAGTCGCCAATACTCTGTCTTATACCGCCGTCATTCCATCATGCCTGGATGCACATGCACTTAAGCCAGTGGAATCCTCAGACCTGTATTCTTCCGGGGGACATTCATTTAACTAGCCGACCTTCCCTTACGTCCATTTTTAATATATGGATTGTGTCCTGCTTTGTTCCAGCATCGCTGCTGTCATTGCTTTAAAAGCCTCATTATGTCGGGGCAATATCCTGTCAGTGAGCATCTTGACCATTCATTCATTCATTCATTCATCCACTCAGAAGGTGCAATGCCAAATCTTTGGTCATTATTAGCAAATAAAAGTAATACAGACGACTTATGTCCCCTGAATGTATTTACTTGACTGGATGTTTTGTTTGAATGGTTTGCAGCTATCATGACACCGCTGACATTGAGAACCAGACAGTGTGCGCTGTAGGCTCCACTGCCTCCCAGTCGGTCTGCTCCTTCCAGACCACAGTAAAACAAACATCGGCACTCGCCTTTGAGCACTGTCCTTGTTCTCTCACGTGATATTTAATCCTTTTCAAGTCATCTGAGCTGGTTGGTGTCAGTGTATGACCGCGTAGACCAGCCAAAGCACAAAGTGTCGACATTTAGTCAATGCTGCCATGCAGTTCTCTTTTGTTTTGTCCCCCTTGTCTCAGCACGATTCACTGTCTAAACACAAGTAACACACTGGAGGAACGGACGACAGGACAGACAGCCCTAAAACACAGAAACTCTGTAAGTCACTATAGAATTACAGAGACAGGGAATTTTAGCGGGCTCTTGGCATCTCCACAAACCTTGATGCTTTAATCACATTCATGTGAGGGGAAATTTCTGCTGGCCCGACAAGTTGCTGCGCTGGGTGCCAACAGAGCCACAGTAACTGCGACAGTATTCAGCAAGGAATGTGTGGAAATAGAGCTACTTATCATATTTTACTCAGCTTCAGTCCCCTGAATAAAATCCCCACTAAGCCATCTTTTCAGAACATAGAGCTCGATCATTCTTTCCCCCCTCCCTTTCCCATCTGCATTTGAACTTGTGTGCTTTCTCTGAATGTCAAAGAGTCTGTAAAAACAGGCAATGTTAGCCACTGTGACACAAAATAACAACGGCACATGTAACGCACATAAGATCAGAAGAATAATGCCATCTTCAAAGCAACTTACATTTGAACTAAAGGGTAAATGGTGTGCGATACTATATTTATTTCTAGGATTGATTCTTTTACTACAAATTATCCTGTTTTTGCCAGTTAGATGTTTCCCTTTGGCTTATAAAATACATTTTGGTTGCCATGCATGAGTTAGTTTCCTCTGCAGAAGCATGATAGGAAAGTACTGGATGCTGGCTCAGACTGCCTTTCCCCATGAAGTGGACCTCTGTCTGAAAACAACCAAGGCTTCATATCAGTTGCTGACAACCTGTTAGGTGAGACCTGAGGACGTGGCCTGTGTGATTTCTCTACAGCCTACGGTGGGACTGACCTTGACACTCTTACACATCTCTGTGGACTCACACAGGCACCCAGACACTTGATCTGAAAGGCATGTTTGCTTGTTACGTTGATAGACATTTTCACCAAGCCTCAACCTCACAGTGACACAAAAGCCATCCTCTTACTGTACCGGACTAAACTGCCATTATTCTTTCAACTTTTAACCCATATCAGCAATTTTAAGTGGGCTTTTTAACAGTACAAAAGTTAATAAATTTGAATTGTGATGCGATTCTACTCATGGAGGCTAATCAGTGATGACATGAGCCGAGTATAGAAGTCATTTTAATTTAAGTCTTTTATAGCTGGTTTGAACGGGAGCAAAATCCAGGGAAATACCATATGGCTCCTTTTGTCTTTAACCTTTATCAGTGGGAAGAGGTAGGGAATGTTCTGAAGGACTAATAAGACAAACAAAAAGACCCAGTGACACTACTTTGACCCCACTCCAACTTGTGAAACATGCTGATATATGGCCGTTACGTAATTGCATTCCTGTTAACTGAGTGACGGTGTTGCCTCCTGTTGACTCAGCAGCCTCTCAGTCTGAGACCTGCCGCCTGAAAGCTGCTGGTCTCTCCGCGTTGCTGACACCATCCTATCTCATTTGTGCTGGCGCGTGAGTGAGTGATCACCCCGGGGGTGTCGCCGTGGAATACCGGGACTAACACACATGCACACACACACACACACACGCGCGCGCGCGCAGAAACATCAGCTTTAGCCTGCTTAGAGTTGAAGCGCTTCCGCCTATAGCCAACGGAGAGCGCAGGTGCAGCTATGGTTACACGTCAAACGTCGTGAGTGGTGCTGAAAGGACAGCGACAAAGTGGACAGCTCCGTCAGCACCTTGGAAACTTTTTGACCTGCTTTACGTTACCTGCGGAGTTGTCACCTGACCGATATCAGCACCGCAGATTATTGGAACTGCAGGATATTGGGCGACTTTAAGGGCAAATGCAATAGTGAAGCTTATATCCAGCTAAAATATACTACAAGAGAAAGGAGAGGTTTGTCTCGGTGTTCGCAGTAAAAGGTAAGTTTTTAAAAACATGCGAGTTGTAAGTAGGCCTAGCTACATGTTTCCAGACTCAGCCCATTTCCATTTGAAAGTGTGCCTTAGTCTTACCGGCCCCTTTTCTGCAAATGTTTTTGTGTTTCACTGATAATTTGAACTACAAACAGTCTGAGTCCACAATCCTGCGTACATTAAAAAAAAAAGAAAAAAAAAAAGTCATTTTAAAATCTGACAGAAATCATATACCGAGGCACCAGTGCCGCCTCTAGCTTTAAGTCAACTCCTGACTGCCTGTCAGCTCAGGCTTTTCCACGCACACGCGCGCAGACACACACACACACACACACACACACACACACACACACACACACACACACACGCACGCACACACACACACACACACCACTTCAGCACTAGTTTAACCGTCTTTCTCGGTCACTTGTGCAGGGCTCCACCATGGCACAGCGCAGGGGAAACTGGGACAAGGCAGAGGACGACCTGCCGGTTTATCTCGCCCGACCCGGCACCGCCGACCAAGTGCCCCGGCAGAAATACGGCGGCTTGTTTTGCAGCGTCGAGGGCGCATTTGAGAGTAAAACCATAGACTTTGACGCCCTGAGCGTCGGCCAGAGGGGCTCCCGCACCCCGAGGACCGCCGGACGGGAGACCGGTCAGGAGGCGCAGAGCCCGGTGAGTGGCAACAAGATCTCCCCTGGCGTGGAAAGGCGAGGAGGGACCGTCTCTCCTCGGGTTGAGATCAGGACCAGCAGCGGCAAAGAAGTGTTGCAGAACCTGGGAGATGAAAAGGTAAGAAGACTTTGCAGTGAATGGCAGCAGACCAATGCAGCATGTGTAAATGACAGGACTGGTTTCTACTGCCACTATTGTGACTGTTATACTTTTTCTCTTCTGGTATCAACCTTTGTTGTGGTGTTCAATGCTTTGATGCTGAGCAAAATATTCCATTAGTAATATTAGACAACACTATTAAAGTTAAAGAAAGATGGAGAGGTAGGACTATACAGGGTTGCAACCTTTTGAAAGAGCAAAAAAACAGCACAATCAGCCGACTTAGAAATTGACCCTGATGCTTACAAGCTGTGGACCACACCTAAGTCCAATTTGAAATCCCTCCATCATCTACTTATTCAAATCCTATACACTTATTCCTCTAAGAGAGGCTGTATTTATGCACAATGCATTTGGGAACCAATGCAATATGGACGAAACCCCATATTGTTACATCACAATATGACATATCAGATTATAGACCGAAGAATATAAACTTTTAATAACAGCATTCCAGAGACACCGCAACAAGTAATCAGTGTGTAATGCATGTCATTGAGCCCCAAGTCAAACAGCCACGAGTCAGTTTTCGGCGTGGAGCACATTTACTTTCAAAGCTAACAAGATTTGTTTTTAAGGTTAATGGGGGGAAAATACATAGTGCTGGCCAAAATGGCTGGGAAATGAGACAGTGTTACCATGCACTGCCAACTTTTATTAACATTTGTTTGTCTAATATAATTCTTAAACTCTTGAAGAATACTGCAGGAAAATTCAGCCAACATATATACAATATACTGAGGGAAAAAAAATTCAACAATTGTTGCCCACACATGTTGCAACATAATGACCTGCTATTTTCTTTTTTGAGTGACAACTACTAGGCCCATTAAGGCAAGAAGTTAAAACAGTGACGTAACCTAGAAGACAAGGTACAGAAAGAAATCATCGTACGGCAATGACATCCGGGTTTGTATTTTATTGCTATGTGCATGCATAGAGAAGGTGATATTATTTACACACCAAATGCAACTGAGAAATATGAGCATGTCCTTTCCTTTAAATCCTGCCGTACGTGTGAAGTAAAAAACAGAACAAAAAGGCTTTTGTATCATTTGCATCTTAGTGGCGTGCTGCATGTTTGTAAAACAAATCAGAACAGCTTAGAAACAGCTGGTGCATCTGGCTACCGAAGGAATGCAATCAAACTTGACCCATGGCATGTAAATAACACCAGAGCAGATTGGCATTTTGTACTGAAACCAAAATCAAACTCTTTTCACTTTAACCTTCCACTTTATTAAATATACCACTTTAGACTGTTTTTCGAAGTTGCATGAAGCCAAAATGTGTTTTTAATGTTTTGTTGTCCTTCATTTTGAGTAAAGGGTTGCCAACTTGCTGCACGGTGGTGTAGAGGCTAGCACTGTCGCCTCGCAGCAAGACGGGCCAGGCTTCGAACCCGAATCCCGGGCAGCCATTGTGTGTGGAGTTTGCACGTTCTCCCCGTGGTAGCGTGGGTTCTCTCTGGCTTCCTCCCACAGTCCAAAGACATGCAGCTTAAGTTAATTGGAGACTCTAAATTGCCCGTAGGTGTGAATCTGAGCATCTCTGTCTCTATATGTGCCCTGTGATAAACTGGTGACCTGTCCAGGGTGAACCCTGCCTTCACCCAATGTCAGCTGGGATCGGCTCCAGCGCCCCTGCGGATAGCATAAGCGGTTTGGATAATGGAATGGGTTGCCAACTTGTTCAGAATGTTGCTATGGTGTTTCCAGGTGGTTGTTATGGCAGGTTGGAGTGGTTGCATTGGTCCTCTTGTTAGGTGATGCTAGTGATGTACTACGGTGGTTGTGGCTGTTTAGAAGGAACTGCATGGTTTCTAGGGTGAGCTTTTATTAGTCACACAAGTAGTAATACTATTAGATGTAATGGTAAGCAGTGGAATCATTAGTAGTAGTTACACAGGCTCAGTATCTAAACCAATAATGTTCAGTGTGGGTCAGTAGTGTTGCTACATGTTAAACACTGGAACTGTGCTGGATCGGCCTTTTTCACAGCAGACATTCAGACTTGTCATGGCAGGAAAAGCACAGGTGTTGAGTATGGTTGATTATTGATTATTGTATTCAAATGCTCCAGTAAGTCATGACCGTGTGACCTGGACCTTGAAACTGAAGCAGCCAAATGGAATCCAACCATCAACAATTCTATTCTTTACTCCTGTGCTTTTCCTTCAGTGACATGTCAAAATGTCTTCTTAAAAAGACAGGGTTTGACATTTTTCCAAGCCTGCATTATTTATTCCTGCAGAAAACCCACTTCACAATCCTTTCGTGTTTCGTTTTCGACAAAAAACAAAAATCAAGGCCGTAAAGTTTGAAATGTGGAGACACTTTTTTATTAAATTAATATTTTAAAGTACTACTAATAACCAACCTCCAGTTCTTATCATGCCACCAGTTTTGACAATTACATTTACACAAAAGTGTAGGTTTTTTAGGAGTTTTTGGGCAAAAATAGTTGTATGAAGGAATAAGGAGTATGGGCTATGAAGCAGGCATTACATATTTACTACACACGCTGTTAAAGGGCACTTGTGTTGAGCAGGAAAGTTGATTCTTCTAATGTCGGACTGAGGTCACTCTCTGGGCATCAAAAATGACACACACACACACACACACACACACACACACACACACACACACACACACACACACACACACACACACACGCAAGTTTGGCTCAGAAAGAAAAGACACTTTTGGACAAAGTGAGGACTATTACCAGTTAGTCATCGCAGGGCTGGCCACTTATTGGCACACACATACAGTGATCAAATGAATGAGTACAGTATGTACACATGAATGGAGATAACTTGTTTTTATAAGAAGCAGGAAATAGTTAAACATTATGAGATGATCTAAGATAATACAACATGTCATAGATTACAGTCAAATAGAATCTATTAAAACGTACTTGTCTGCTAAAATGCATAATCATCAGCTCTAGTCTGAAATCAGCTGCAGTGATTGTGTTTGATGCAATCATTTTTAGAATGGTACTACATGTTGTGTATTGCTTTTGAGGATGACAATGACAACTCAGTGTCATATACTTAAAGAGGCAATCGGTGAAATTTCGTTCGTCTTGATTTCAGTGATGTCTTTAAAGTGTTTGCTCTCTGCACTTTTCGTAATTAGGAGACAACATGTTGAGTACTGCAACATAACCCTCGTTCTTGTCTTTGGAAAGCCAAAGACAATGATTTCGGTTGCAGACTCTACTATGTCATTAACGTGACAAAAAAGAGACACATCAATTAGAAAGATTGTCAATAATTTTTGAAGAACATTAAAATACTCCTGCATGCATGATGCAAGTCCCACTTAATGTTTCTAAAACGTAAATACTGCTTGCTCCAAGTCTAACCACAAAAGCAAAACAGGACTGCTGCTGTTTCTGCTGCAGTGGCAGATCTCCTATCGCCCTCTGTTGTCTCCCGACGGTGATTCACTGGAGACACAGCTGCAAACAGAAGAGGGACAGACCTCCTGTGAGACAACGAGACTAATTCTAATTCACTCGGTTTATTTGAGAACATTGATAAATGATCCGGAGTAAAGTGATAAATAACAAATGTTTTTTTCAGTATTTAGTCGAAGGTGAAGGTCGAAGGTTAGTTTTAGGGTTCGTCCTCATCATTTACACCTCAGTGATTCCTGTGCGGTTATTGATTCACAGCCCGACAGAAGACAGTTTGGAAACGGGGCCAGGTGCACGCACCCTACCCAACCCATTTGAAACCTTACATCATCCCATAATAATTCCCCCCTATGAGGTTTGATACTGAACTGCAATTTTGCACATCCCGAGTGACCAGATGATTCAGCTGAAATCAACAGACAGAGCTTGACTGTGCACATTTTTTTGCTTTGTTTGGAAACTGTTTGAAGACATCAGAGTGACAACAGAGTCAGGACATGCTTACTCTTCTGACATGATAGTCTGGATGCTAACTTGGCGGAACATGAACCTCTTTATGCAAATTAATGACAGGTGGAAAAGATGAGCGTTTGAGTGTCTCTTTTTCAGAGTTTCAAGTGCACCAGTTTCACGTTTTCAATTAATTCAGAATGTAGTTGATATTAAACTGCTGTGGTTGTTATAGTCTGTTATTTTATGGCTTTGGTTAAATTATTTAGATATTCAATAAGCTTGTGTGGACCTTGTAGTAATCAGGTGACAACCTGCAGTCCCGAAAAGTGAAGCAAATGTGGAAGTGCCTTAAACTTGCATTCTTTCTGATAGCCAGCAAGGGGCGACAAAGAAAATGACACTATTTCTCACTTGAGTTATTCCCTCAGTAAACATTGTAAACATGAGTTTATGGTCTCAATGACTAGTTTCAAGTCTTCTTCAATATAGCTTGGTCTTTATTTACTAAATTATGTTCCTATTAAGAGTAAAATAGACGATAAAGCACAGTACGCTTTAGGGCGTGGCTACCTTGAGATTACTTCTTTTATGATTTGACGCTATATAAATACATTTAATTTAATGGTAGTAATAAATAATAACTATCATGACTATATATTTTATTGGTTTCCTCTTGTCTGGTCAACTAATAAGTGCGATCAGCTGCTTTAGTGGAGTGAAGAGTGGGGAGTGGTTAGCCAGGGTCCCAGGGGAGCTGGTTAGGGGGGGTTAGGGGGAGGGGACCACCCTCTTTGTTATCCTGCAGGGTGGCGGTCAGTCTGGGAGGAGCCCTTTATACACTTACATTCACGCTGACCCACTCATACAGTTAAACCACATACACATTGACACATTGATGCCTCTCCATACACATCTATGCATGTGAGCCACAAGTTTAATACGTAAATTATGAAGGCATCCTTCAAGGTAGTTATTAAAGCTGCAGTAGTTGAAATATGACCTTGTAATCCTGATTCACAGAAAGAATCGTGAAGAGAAAGAGCGCATCTGTCGGTTTACTCCACCAATTTTACACATAATGGTCAGTTTACTAGTTATAG
The DNA here is from genome assembly GCA_016806645.1 of Ophiodon elongatus. Lineage (NCBI taxonomy): Eukaryota > Metazoa > Chordata > Actinopteri > Perciformes > Hexagrammidae > Ophiodon > Ophiodon elongatus. The sequence continues at coordinate 3,204,754 of JACSYO010001980.1, read as the reverse complement.
GGAGTACTACTCAGCCTTTAAAAACAGTTATTACTATCTGTAGCTTTAGAGGAGCTTTGTCTGGTCGGAGAAAATAACCCTAATGATGTCATAGTGATGTCATCAGGGTTATCTTAACTTGCAGAAAGACAGCGTTACTGGGGTGTGATGTTTGAAAAACCTGGGCGTTTATAGGAAATGTAGTATGAGGGTCTGAGGATATCTCTGTCCCTGCTGCTTTGATCGTTGACCATCTTTTTAAAATCCGTCTCTTGAAAGTCCTCCAACCTTTTGTAAATGCATTACTAGATTGCTGGAGGTCCCGTGTAAATCCTCGCAGATTTGTCCCATTGCCCAAATGCAATTTGTGTGCTGGTGGGTACTGTATATTGCCTTTTTCACCCATAGAAAGTTGAGTCAAATCAATTTTATTTATGTAGCGCCAAATCACAACATAAGTTATCTCATGACACTTTTAGAGCCGGTCTAGACTGTACTCTTTAAGTCATAAACAAAATCTCATCTCCACAAAACTCAAAACCTTCACCAAAATACGGCAGTGAGAAGCTGCACTCACCAGTGTCACTTCCTTAGTTATCTGTTATCCTTGCGTATTAAGTGATCCCTTGTTAGTAAACACGACCATGCTAATGTGTATAGGTGAATAATGTCATTTAATATGATTGCAGGGTATTGAAGTGAATGTTTAGCAGGTCTATCGTCTATGTGGGGCCCCCTAGGTGCTTCTTCTGCCGGTGCAGCTTTGATGACCTGCCAGAGTTTTTTCTGCATCCTTGATCTGTCTGCCCCCTGTCTGTCTATCAGTGTCAGCTGGTTAATGCGGTCTGCAGTGGTAGCAGGTCTGCAAACTTGATGTGAGTTGTTGATGCATTCTCCGAGGCCTGGGAATGCTGAGGTAATGCCTTACTGCTTCACGGCCATGAAAGGACATGTCAGAATGCAGGCGCTGCGTCTTCTTGCAGCCAAAAGCAGGAGGAAAACAATCAGTGACAATTAATTAACATGAAAAATAAATCAACATTTGAAGCATATATATATGTATATATATATATATATATATATATACAAAAAATAATATATATAAAATATATGCTTGTAGAGAAAAGTTTAGGGTGGGAGGGTATGCACCCACACACTTAAAGCATCAACACAAGTAGATATTTTATATTAATGAAACCTAAAGAAATGACAAATTATCAAATGTCTCATTTACAAAACAAATAATTTAAAATCTTTTCAAAAAACATTTTGTATAAGCCTAAACATATGAGATAGTGAGCATAACTAGCATATTAATCACAAAGTAAATTATTTTTCAATATAGCTCAATATATATTTTAGCTACTACACTACTATGCTATTAACAATAAAAACTGAATGAGAGTATGTTTTTTTAGTTGGTTGGTTGTAGTACATACACATCTACACACACACACACACACACACACACACACACACACACACACACACACACACACACAGACACACCCTCACATGTCTCTGAACCTCATTATGGGTGCATTAGTGCTGAGGAGGGGAGTGGTGGAGGAAACGACCAGTGGAGTGAAGGGGATCCACTTTAGGTCCAAACAATAGAGACACATGGCTGGGTGGGGACATGCAGAGAGAGGGTGTGTGCGCGTGTGTGTGTGTGTGTGTCCTGGTGAGGAGACATGTGGGGTGTGTGATGTGGTGGGCAGTCTCTGTGACAGCTGCTACACCATTTTGCTCCTCCTCTGTGTTCACAAAAACAAAATCTGAAGGTTATGTGTTTAATATGTGCAAAGATTTACACTCTTAACCTACAAGGAGTCATTTAAGTACATGCTATCTAAAGAGATGTGCTTGGGTTGATGAAAAAAGACATCTGACATTTTTTTTTATTTTTTAAAATGTGTTAATTTTTTTCAGTTTTTTATTTAAACATTTTCCAATTTCAAAATCCCCTTTAAAACATTATTTATTTATCTTAAAACTCTATTCATTCAGTTTATGGCGGTATGTTGGACAGTACTGCATGGTGATAATAACGAGTATAATGATGATGATTTCTAACCTGCAGGGTTAACAGAGTCCTTCTTTCTACTCAGTCAATTATTATTGGCCTTCTATTTTGATCAATTCCCTCCCTAGTGACTTTGGCTGTGATACACAGATGCAGATTAGACCACTAAATGCTGCATTTGAAACCAAATAGTTCATATTAATTTGCTGGTTTTTTTTTTTTTTTTTTTGAGGGAAGAATAATATCTGACAGGTAAATAATGACTAATGTCGCATATCTGTTGTATATGTGCAATAAGAAAAAAAGAAAAAGAAAAAAAGAAAGGGGCGACAGCTCAGTATTGCAGACAACTGTCTGCAGGCTGTTCAGCAGCTGCTCCACTGCGCCCTCCGGTGGAAAGATTGCGACATCACTTCTTTCCAATTGAGCCGATTGAGGGAGGGGCCGGGCGACTGAGCCACAGACGCTCCTACTGCACTCTGCGAGGCACTTTACATCGCACTGACAGAGTGGCGACCATTCCCCGAAGCTCTCATCCAGGCGAGGGCCGCTGCAGCATCCGAGAGGGAATACCGTTTTTCAAAGCTTGACTTTAACGGTGGAATCGTGAGAAAAAATGTCTTACCAAGGGAAAAAGAACATCCCAAAGATCACAGTGAGTAAAGGAGTTATTTATGCTTCATTGGCTGTGGGAACTTTGATGCCCGCTGTTGCAAATCACTGCGTTAGTGTTTCGCACTGCCGTTTCAACAGCGATCTGTCATAAACATAAAAGCAGCCAACAACACGATTTGGGGCTTGTCATTTTTTCTTTGTGTTTGACGGCTGGAAGTCGCTGGAAAAAATACGCACTATGAAATGGCATGACTGGCTGCCATAGTGACAGCGAGGCAAGGAGATGAGGCGTTTTCTTAAAGGTGTCCTGCATCTTCTTTGTTGAGGGGCTCCATGCGTGTGGCGAGCCGGCTCGCCCAAAAAAAAAAAAAAAAAAAAAAAAAATCAATGTAATGTCTCTGCAGGGACATCTGCTCTCTGCAGTGCATAGATGTGAGTTCGTGGTCACACGATCGTTTTTGATTATTCTTTTTAAATGTAGTTTGGTGGCATATCATTATTATATTGCATTTATGTGATTTGTGTTATCTATCCCCCCTACATATTATTTATATGTAGCAAAGAGATAAATCAATAGATACCTATCAATCCGTGCGTCAAGGGATTAAAATCACGTTTTAGACATTTTGACAAGAATGTGTTCGGCCCTTTCTCTCTTAGGGAGAATATTTCGGGCCTAATTGATCACTGGTATGGGAGGCTATTGATCAGGGATGTTAGTCTCCCTTTCAAAGAGCTTCTCTCGCCATTTTGATGAACAATGTTTTTAGTCACACACTTTCAAAGTATCCCAGTGATACTATAACCTTATTATATAGTCCTATAGCTATTTTTGGGGGCAAACCATTTCACAGAAAGGTAGGTCGAGGAGTGTCAATTTATTTTGCAATTCTTGTGCATCAGCTCATTATTTCTAATAAAAGGGCCTTTTTTTTAAAAATTTTAATACAAAATAATTAAATGTGTCACCTGCAGACTACAGGCTACTTGTTCATGCTGCTGGCTGGTGCAGAGGAGAGTGAGGGGAGTAAAAAGAGAGGTGGGGGAAATACACGCCCATTTGTGATGAGCTGTGATAAGCTGGCCTTGTAGTGGGGCACTTGTATTCCTGCCTCATGGGAAGGAGACAGATTCAGACTCCAGGCAGAGCATCGAGGGGTGGAGGTTGAATTCGGGGCAGGCTGGTGTTACACAGCCAGCCAGCTGGGTGCTGGTTTGTGTTACTACTGCAGAGAAACCTCTCCCTCTTCCTCTCCTTCTCTCTCTCTCTCTCTCTCTCTGTCTGTCTGTGTGTGTGTGTGTGTGTGTGTGTGTGTGTGAAACGCCTGCCATCCAGTTTTCATTGTTGCAGCTCAGGCTGCAGTCAGGGGTGTGTTGCTTGGCTGTGGGAGACACAGCCTTTGTCTCGTCTGCTCAGCTGATATTACACCAAAGGGGTGTTTTTTTTTGGGAGGGGGGACAACTGGCGTAGCATTGGCCTGTAGAGGTCTTGTCTGTATTCTGAGCACAGTACATTACACTTTAAGTAGGCCATGTCTCTATAATATGCTAAACTGGGCCAGAATTTTCCATGGCATGTTTTACACAGTCATTATAGGGATGGAAATGTTAATGTTACAAACCCCCCCACAGAGGTTGGGTGCTTTTTTTTTCTTTAACCTTCTTCTATGGTAGAATGTTGGGGTGTCAAACCTCGTAGGGTATGATATTTATGTCCAAAAACACGTCCCGAGACAAAATCAGGGAGTGATGCTGCAGCAGAGAGCACAAGGCTCACCAAGATAAGATATGTCTTCTCTCTTCATAGTTTCATAATGAGGCAAGAAATCATAGACTAGAAAAATGCAGAACATGAGCGAGTTTGATGGCCTCAAGATACATGCAGTCTGACTACAGAAGCTGCATTTGTTAGTTTGGAGATCGTTGTAATCCTCAAAGATGAGCTCCGTTCAGCTGTAACCAACATGTTAACTAGACTGACATTTAGCTGTTACCACAGTAAAGTATCTCATTGATGTCCTTGACTAAGAGCAGAGATAAAGTGGCCTCACACCACTTCAGTTCACAGGAGACTTATTCATTGGCTTTCAGACATGATGTCATGAAGAAGCACAGTTTTTACACTGCTTAACCCCTCAAACCAGTAGTTTGAGGGGTTATAATACTTTAATTCCTTGCTGATTTGGCGACACCTGTGGTTACTGTTGGTAATGGTAAGACCGTTTTTATATAACAGGGCAGTATTCAGTTCGAAATGATACCTTTATCAACCACTTGGATTTGAACCCAAACCATGATTTTTACCTAAAAGTTGTTTTTGAGCCTAAACCTAACCAAACATGATTCATAGAGCTGCCACATCATTAAACAGAATTTTGAAGAGTGTTTTTTTTTTTTACGTTTTTAGGGTACCGATGAATTATGTCATCAGAAAACACTTCTATGTGTCGTTCTGGAGGGCATGGACAAAAATATGTATTTTTACGTTTAATTTGGTGAACTTGTCGGAAACAATACCTGTATCCACCACTGGGGGCAGCGAACACACTAATCAAAAATACAACAGAAAAACGAGCTCAGCTGTTTATAGTGCCCCCAAACAAACTGGAAGGATTTGATCGGGTCATATTATTTAATTACATCTATGTTACATCCAGTACATGCATTAATCGTTTCCTGTGAATCTCTTTTGGGTCAAAAAAACAAAATTTGAATCCTGCAAAGGAAGGCGGACTCTGCCAGTAACAATGAAAACACCTATATAGAGCGGCAATAACAGAACACAAAAACATTGAATGGCTATAGCTGAAAAAAATTCATAATAGTATCCATAATGGAGTTTGATATATTAAACATTTTAAGAATTAGATATTCGATTCTGCAATCCTGAAGACCTAAACACTGTAATGGTATAATGTTGGTGACATTGGCGAGAGAGAGAGAGAGAAACTATCAATGCCAGTCTTTTGACCATAAATTGCGTACCACATCTAGGTTTAGAAGGTGGTTCTGAAAAGTGGCAGCTTGCGCTCACTTGCAACACTATACCAGTATTAATAAAAAAAACACACTCACTTGATTTATTAGGTTAAACTTGAGCATAGTCATCAGCTCTGTGAATGGACTAACAACTCCCAGTAAGTTTCGATGTCTTAAATAATTTAGCGTACGTACTGCTCATAACCCTCCTCCCTTCCCAGACTCTCCTTCTGTATTTCCATGGCTGCCCGTTCTATTCCAGCTGTTGCCTTGCGTCCGCTCTCTGCCAAAGTGGCTCTGTCAGATTTAGGTGTGGTTCTTCCCTTCCCTCATACTCACTCACAGCAGCCTCAGTGTTGTTCCAGGCTGGTACATGTCATCAGTAATACCCTCCAGCTGGAATGAGCATCTGTGGGCATGGCCCCGGGAAATGAAACCCTTTTCCCCCCGTTGATGCACCACAAAACTGGACTCCGCCACACCAGAGTGTGCCATCACCACGCAGGCTGCAGCAAAGTGGGCTTGAGTGCAAACAAAATACCCCGTGGCCACCCAGGCGTTGCCGTGCGACTCACCATGGCGACCAACATACAGTTGTGATGGCAGGAAAATACAACTGCTGTTTGGTTTTGTCGTGCAGGGATGTGATTTGACACACACCTCACTCGCACACAAACACTTCTCAGACTTCTTGACTGAGAGAGTTCATAATTCAACCTGTCTGGCTCAATCAGATCCATATTGAGTTTTCTCTTTTGTTTGTGTCGCCATGGTAACATCGTTTCACCACTCCAACCTATCACAATATCAGCTTTCAAGACATGCAGGGTCTTTCTATGACCGCGGCTGGTGGGAGCTTCCGCAGTTGATTTAGATTGATAAGTGTCATTGTTTTCCCTTTTCCAGAATGTGAAAGAAAAATCCTGTGTAGTTTTGGGGAAAGAGTAAATATTTTTGCGCGCTAGGCAACAGGGCTGGAGCAGAGGCACACTCAGGATGACTTCCCTCTTCCACTGGTCCCTGCCTGCCTCCCCCTTCTCTCTCCCCCACACAAGGATCTCCCTTTACAGCTAATGGAGGTCTCCTCTAATGGCCTGTTTCATAAACGTGTACCATCCCGGCTTATTAAGCATGGAGGAGGGGCTAGTAATTTGCATTCCAGTTAATGAGTTTCTCCCTCCAGTGTGGTGGAAGTGGAAAAAAGTTGTCAGTGCATATCAGCGTAGTAGTACAAGAATAACATCCTGTCGTCTATTTTTGATGACTGCTGCTGCCTTGTGTAACCGAAAATGACAGCTTCCTGTGGAGCGAGAAGAGCTTTATTTTTGGTGCTTTGCTTTTCCTTAAAGTTGAATGACAATACATTTTTTCCCACCCGAACTTTACTCTACGTCGTTGCCAGACATTTCAATAGATGAGCTTGTAAGCTCGAGAGGGGGATGCGGAAGGTAAAAAGAGATTAATGACTTTTTTCCCAATTACTTTTTAAATGCATCAGATTAGTAAAGCAACTGGATCACAGTTTCCTAAACCATGCACATTTCCAGTATCAGTTCAGATTAATGACAGACATTAGTATACATTTCTTTGATTGCAGCAACTTGGATAGGACCTTTTTGTAAACATCTGTGGTTGTCCTCAGTTGTGATTGCGTAATGTGTGTTTATGCTAATCCTCCTCCAACTGTCCGAATTTGTGGAAACACCAAATCCTTTACTGTTTACCCAGCGGCAAGAGTAGGTCACAGTCACGCATGCAATCACATACAAACAAGTACACTTATGGATGTGAAGATGAATAAGAAACATTGTGATGTTAGAGCCGTAAAAGGCTGCGCAAACAGTTGTTTGTTTAAAATGTTTACCCCACGAGCAAGGCATAGCTTCATTGGATTTAATTGTCAGATATTTTATTTATTTTACTCTCCAGCTGTAAAGGTTGTTTTGTTTTGGCTCCTTAATTTTTACCACACAGTTTGCCTAGCCATTTCTTTGTTTATTGGCCAGTAACAGCTAAGCTTTGTGCACTAATCTTGGTGAATTTATCCTCATGTGTTATTTTAACATGACTCAGACATGCCATGGGAAATTAAAAATAAAGGTGTATCTTAATGATGTATGGGATGATGTCGAATGGTTGATCATTTAATTGGTATTTCGATCCCGATCAATGTATTATCACATCCCTAGTGTGTACATTGCTAGTTAGCCACCTATAGCTAGTTATCTAATGTCTGTATCGTCAATATATTGGCTGTTTCATGGCGAATAAACACGGAGTGCACAAACTACAAGGACTACATTGTGCGGCTCATCCAGTGAGATTATTTTTCCCTTCCAAAAACTGGCCGCTGTAACAGTGACATGATTGACAAACGAGGACATCGTCAGTGACCCTGGAAGGTCAGAGCGAATCAGGCTCAACATCAACATCATTATTGTTGCCTTGAATGACAATGCTGAACCATTAAGATAGTATGAGTCTAATATCATTTTTTCATATCTTTTCACAGCTGCCATTTTGCATGTCATTGCAGGGTGAACAAACCCAGATGTAATGAATAGCATTTATTTTGGCCGCTTTACATTTAAGTTGGCCAGGGCCTTGGTATTGTGCATGCGGGCTCACCGGAATGACTTTGACACGAAATAGAATGGGACCACAATTAATTTGATTAATCACACCTGTGTTTACCCTGCTATGGCATGTCAAAATGGCTGTTGTGAAAAGGGCATATTATTTTACTAGATTAAAGTGTAGACATATTTAAGGTAGATTAGAAATGCTTCAAGACACTCTCTGGTGAAACCTGGTTGGGTATGAGATGAGATGACAAAAAAGGGATGATTGAAGAATGTCACACAGTGTACCAACTATTTCACTGAATCTCTTTAGAAAGAGACAAATATACAAAGGCTGTTCAGTCTGGTTGTACTTCCACATGCTCTGCTGCTGGTCTTCTACACTGTAGCTTCTTATTCTGGGAAACCAATAAAAAGAATTCCCTATTTTTGGTCAATCTCTGGTCAGTTGGGCTTGTCCCGGTTTGAGAGTCGCCTCTGCCAGTCCAAACCAAAATCATATAATCTCTAAATGGATCAAAGTATTATTTTTTTCAACGCAGGTTGTTTAGGGCAGATCTGTGTAAAACAAGTTTTATTCACAGGATTGAATACTTCAAAATACAAGAGCAGAGATCATTAGCTAAAGTTCCATAAAAAGCCTGCTTTTGGCATAAGCTGGACGCTTAATGAAAATCTGATCCGTGGCATCTTAACATCTTAAAACAAGGTAGAGATTTCATTGATTTCAAGTGGTTGAAATCAATGTCAAAGAAGGATTTAGGAGGAAGCGTGGGCAAGAATCAACTTACATCAATATCCATTATGGTTCAAACAGCAGCGACAGAGAAAGCAAGGCTTCAGTATCCAGACAGCATTTTGACCCGCTATCTGTTCATTATGTGGATGGTGCGGCCCCAGTAATGTTGTAACAAATGGTTGGGTTTAGACCCATTACCACATAATGGCACAGATGGTTTTAACTCACACAAGAGTTTGAGTTCTGAGACATCAGGAAGAAATTTGTTATAATTTGAAATCGTAAAAATGTAATGAACTGAGTTGATGGGAGGACTTCGTGGTGCTATAATTGGCAATAGCACCACTTGCAGGAAAAACATGTTTTGCCATGTGTCACACCGCTCTATTGTCCCTCTTTTCCTTTTATTAATAGTGAAAATAATACAGAAATGCTGAGCAATATGTTTTGGAGAAAACAACGGAATTCTGGATACATTCTGAAACAATAAACAGTCTTATGGCACACGTTGACTACATAACTGTGGTAATATTGGGGAAACAGCATGCTGTCACTTGTTAAATTTTCTATTAAATGTTGGAAGTGTCCTATTGCCGTTAGTGGTTGAATGACATGAGCACTGGGAAATGTTGCCGTCTGCTTGTCATATATTCCATTAGAAAAAGCCACAATAAATGCTTTGACTGCATTTAGATTCATAAAGTGAGATCAGAAGAAAAAACAAGGTTTTGACAGTTTGGTTACCCATAATTCTTAGACAGTTAACAACTAATTTTGCACTGACTGGAAATAACTCAAGTCTAGTATCAAATACAGCCCACAGCCACAGTAATACATTATGTATGTCACTAGCAATGCATTAACTGAAATGGAATACGAAAATCAGCTGACTGACAGTTGCTGGGCTGTGATGGAAATGTTATTGATTGTCAAATGATTGTGGCCTCTTGCATGCTGTTAAAGGCCAGTGGGGAGAGTGGGCAGAAACAGACAAAGGGGAATAAATATGTGTGTGTGTGTGTGTGTGTGTGTGTGTGTGTGTGTGTGTGTGTGTGTGTGTGTTTGTGCGTGTGTGTGTGTGTGTGTGTAGGTGTGTCTGAGAGAGAGAGAAAGAGAAAGAGAGAGACTGCTGAAGCACTTCAGAAAGGCACACAGGCATGAGGGCCCACCCTTCGCTGCAGTATTATAAATCGGATAAAGCATCTTTATTTGTCTGATGCAGTCGATGAGTCGATGGTGCCCTTGATTTATTTTATTTTTAACTTACAGTTATGAATATGAGAAAAACAACAATTACTCAAATTTAAGAAGCTGGAAAAAGTGAATGCTTGGTGTATGACTCCATCACTCTACTGTTCAAATCTGGGTGATTTCTTCTAAGTATTGTCAAGGCAATTTATAGATTTTTAAGGTGCTAAAGGTCTAAATGGCCTCACAATTAGATCATGACTCTCCTGACAACAATCTGAATGCAATAAGAATCCTGATGAATGTCAATGTATCGCATCCTCAATTTTCTATATTACTAAACAGTTTTTCATCAATTAATACGTAGTCGGATCAATCTGAAATCCCTTTACTTTGAAAAATCTGACTTCAACAGTCTATAATATAAAGCTGCGTCTTTTAAATACCAATATCTGTGTGAGCCACCTCATAAACCGTACAAAAACAAAACATGAATCCTTCTCCGGTGCCTATGGCACTTTACACTGCATGAATTAGCTTAGCAGCTAGCAGACTTTTCCTACTCATAGTTCTTATAGTCTTACTTGGTTTAAGTAACTGTGTCTCACAACAGCACAATTTCAGAATTTCTGAATGTCTGCATTCACATCGCAGCTAATATTGTTAGTGACACAATAAATGACAGCAAGACTCCCACTGAGCTGATATGAAACCAAACGTCTGATTATGTTCCGTCACTGCATCGCGATGCATCTCGGAAGCAAGAAACGTTCACACCTCTGTAAGGCGCTGACTTTGATTGTTTCCAAAGCATCCATTTTATCCACAGAATTAATACTACGGTCATCACAATAAGCTCTGAGCTAATGAGCCACAGTTTTAGAGCTGCACGCTCAACAGCATGAGCTACGCTGGTGCTGTGCTCCAGCCGCTGATGACTGTGTGTTGTAATGTGTTGCTTCAGGGTGTGGTTTTCCAAGGAAAGCTCTGGGCTCTGTTTCACACTGCTCCATCACCTCTAAATCACATACACACAAACACAAAGACACGGGGATACACACACATTGCGTGTGATTATGAGCTCAGCAGATATTGAGCTTGTATCATCTGAGATACATCCAAAACGGTATTTTTTTCTGTTGTGTGAGGGAGTGGCTGCAGTTCATTATAGTGATGAAACACTGGGTTCACTGCCAGGGATGTAAATCTCTGCACACATGTGCTGTTGGGAAAATATGGAAGTCTATACTTCTTAGCAGGGCGAAGAACTGAGTCCGACTATTTTATAGAATGTGAATGTATTTTTGAATCCATGCTGTTTAGAATGAAAACTAATATTATTGATTTATGTGTCATAGAATTGGACTTAAATTACAGCAAGACATTTGTTTCTCCAGAAACTCCAGAACGGTCCTCTTTTTTAAATACTGCTCATGATGGGCTGTAACAAATGAATATTTTCATCATTGATGAATGGATTTCTCATTCAATATATTTGATATACAGTATATGTATTGCTGGTTTTGTCCCCAAAATAGCACAAAACCCCTTAAAGTCTAACCATTTTCTAGCCATGGCAGAGAGTTGCTGCGTATCAGGCGTTTCAGCCTTTGTCTCATTGTGGCCAGTCGATTAACCACCTATCTCAAACCGTTTGCCCACAGATTCCCAAACCACCTGCACAGTTGTCCTTTTACCAACTAACAACTCCCCTCTATCCATGAAGCCCTCCACCTGGTCCGACAGCCATGTTGTTCACTGAAGTAGCTATCCAATAAGTCAGCAAAACCAGGCGCCCAGTCTCCTGTCCTTTCTAGTCTTTCTCCCTGCAGTCAACCATCGCCATGACAACACCCTGCTCGAGTCAGTCCGTGGTGCAGCGGCAGCAGCAGATTTCATGTCTGACTGCGTTACATCACGGCAACGCCCAGATCAGACCATATTACGAAATGTTAAGTTGAAGTGTTGTCTCAGACGTGATAAAGCTCTGTAGTTTCATTTTAGAGCATCAATCCCATTCAGCAATAGGGATTTTTTTTTTATGCAGATTAAAAATATCCTGCCTCAAATGATCAATGAGCATTATTGGCGACGGCGTTTGATCTGTGGCATAAATGGATTAAACTGAGAAAATAACATCCACAGTTGTTGCGTAATGAAATCTGGATAAACATGGTTAAGATGGTAATCCATGATCAGACCTTAAAAGCAGCTTCAGTTCTGCTTGCCAGCAACAAAATGTCAGCCTCCCAAATGTTACCACCATGACCGGTCATTTTAATGCAGGGGACTATAAATTACAGTGAAAGCTGCCCTGTCTTCCTTCAGGAATAACTTCTCCTGAAATTTCGATTAATCATATTCATCATTTTATGATTATCAAACTGGCACTCCCCGATTCAGTATTTGCACCAGTAAATGTTATCTTTGCAAGCTGGAAGGCAGATACCCTGAGAATGTTGACCGTGACGATGATCAGCACCAGGTCAGGTATATTAGGTCAGATATAAGTGGGCACACTGACCGCAGAGCAGACAGGCAATAGAGAAAAGCAGCTCTGCAGGGTCATGGAACAATTCCTGTTGAGTGCGAGTCAAACACAGCAACATTCTAGCATTTAGTGCAGACTACAATGAAATTTACAACTTTTAATTTTAAATAGCTATTAAGAGTCAGATCAAAACGGTAACACATGTCTGACAAATGTATGCAAACCCAACAGAGGAAAGCTAAATTACCAAAGTTAACAGAGAGACTTTTTTTTTTTTTCATGATTGTGTATGTTTAAGAAACTACCACAAGTCACTGCATTGGTTATAGAACGACTGCACATTTTCCATTGAGGAACAGCGCTACATAGTCCTCGCCTTTATTTGATGGACTCATTTAACGACGGTGTCAAGAAATTGTCGATGCAAATAGGGGTGAGTTGCATCAGTCTGCTTTACGGCACGAGACCACAGGGAGAGAGGTGGTGAGACAGACCCTCAGGGTGGTCCATAGCTAAACTGTATGTGATGTGTTTACATGGCACAAGACTGACAAACATGCCCTTTCTCTTCCTTGCCATGAATGAGCGAATGAATGAGACATTGTTCTTCTCCTCCGGGTGAGAGAAGAAGGAAACGATCTAACTAAAGAGAAATAGAAAAGCATTGTCCAGCTCTAAATATACAGTAGAAATGATCTGCCTTAGTAGATCATCCTCTAATGAAGCTTGCTTACTTGACAATGTTTTAACAATCTATTTATTCTTGTCCCTCCCCTCCTTCCCATCCCTTTCTCTACAGAGCGACAGGCTTCTGATCAAAGGAGGACGGATCGTGAATGACGACCAGTCCTTCCATGCCGATATCTACTTGGAGGATGGCGTCATTAAGTAAGTCCTTCGTTGTCCTCCTTTCTGCTCCGCTTTTATTAATTTCCATTTGCTTCCACCCCCCACTCGCTCATCATCCATTTCCTGTCTTTCACTCAAGTTTTATGTAGCTCACCCATTCCCTCTCCCTCGTGTTAAACAGCACCTTTCTTATGAGAGGGCAGATCGCTTTTGGAGAAATGAACACATTTTTCTCAACATGTGAAGTAATCTGGATTACATTTGATTGGTCGGCCAAGTCAATTAATGAAAGTGTTAAAGGGGAATTCTGGTTACTTATTGTCATATTTTTGTCCATTTTGACTTTTCTCCCAATTGTTCTCAAAATTTGGGACATCTGCAAGAATTACATCCATATGTGCAAGGAGCACGAGCTTCCAGATTTCCAAAAGCTTCAGTGTCATAGAGATAATCTTAATCTGTTTGACTGAAAGTAAAGTAAAAGTAAATGCAGAAAGTAATCCCCTAGAAATCCTTACTGTACTGTACATAGTCCATGTTTCTCAAATGTCCATAACATATTTTTTTTTATCATGCTATGTAGTTGCAATGGACAAAAATCGTCATGGTCTCAAATGTTCCCGATAAGATTTGATTAATTATTTTCATCAAGATTAGAATACGTAGAAGAAGGGCAGGTGACAGGTTAAAGGAAACGTTTTGACCTTGAGACAGGTGACACTAGGAGGTACAATAGGTTGCATCACTCTTTGTGACACGGGGAAACTTTAAGTCAAGTGCATTTATTGCAGTGCAAAGCAACCCAAACCCCAAAAAGCAGTCTAATTATAAATGAACGATACCGAAACTTCAATTACTAAATGCATGAGCACAAGCTGCTTTATCATGCACACTGCGTCCTACTGGCGGACCTGAACCAAAAACCAAGTCTTTGTTCCATCCGGTCAAAGACAAGCTATGGTGATAACAGCCAGTCTCGTCCCCAGTTTGATCCTCTAGAGTCTAGAGTCTCGTATGACCATGTCTTCGAGGGTAGCTCGGGCTGAATTCCTCTTTCTGTGTCTCCCCGAATCAGTCGGTCCCCTCCATCACTCCCTCTCCCCTCTGTCCGCTTCTCACTTGATTTTCCAATTACAGGCTCTTTGTACCCCCTTGTCCCTTAGTGAGGCAGCTCAGAGAGAGGCACCCATGGAAAGCCTGGTGTTGCATAATAAACACCCAGATGCCTGTTGGACCATTGGGCTGCTGGCAAACTCACAGAGACACTGGCTTCTGCCTGCCTCTCTGTCTGTCTGGCGTGTCCCCTCTATACAGTCTGAACAACAGGGTTTTCTATTAGCAGGGGTAAAATGTTGATGTGTTGGCATGGTGACAATGTGCTGCTTCAAGCGTGGCTGACGTTGTTCTGGGGGCCAGTCTAAAGTTAAAAAACATTTGCTTATGATTTAGATGTATTAAAAAGATGTCTGCTAATATCAGATTGGGACAACTTGACATATTTATATATCAGCCTCCTCCTGCACATTGGTGTTTAGGAATTGCTTGCTTTATTCATTTTTTAAATCAGCATGATTTGGTTCGGATTCAATTAATTGTCATATAGCCCAAATAGTAATTGGCACAGAAAAGAAATAACACAATGTTCTGCTGTCTAAACATATTTCATGAATGCAACATCACATCATCATACAATTATGACAACATCTACTTCCCTCGACAGGCAGATCGGTGACAACCTGATCGTGCCCGGTGGGGTGAAGACCGTCGAGGCCAACGGGAAGATGGTGATCCCCGGTGGCATTGACATCCACACCCACTTCCAGATGCCGTACCGTGGAACCACAACCGTGGATGACTTTGCTCAGGGATCAAAGGCTGCACTTGCCGGGGGCACGACCATGATCGGTAAGGGCTGTAGGAGAGCTCGTCCACACAGTCAAGCTGAGTTTGAGCTAGAGACTGTAGCTAAAAAGAGGGAAAAAAGAAGGCCACGACCTGAACAAAGGAAAAGAAAAAAAAGAGATGGGAAGCGGTTCTGGCCTGTTTTTGGGCAGCTCTCCAAAAGAGGACCATACAAAAGACTGAGTGTAAGGGGGTAGGATCAGGAAGGAGGGTGGGGTTGATGGGGGGGGAATACAGCACCAGTGTCTGTCTGTATACTCCATGTCTATGTACAGCATGTGTGCTTCATGTAGCTGACAGACCAGACGCTATCACAGCTATCAGCTGGTGGGCACCACAGTCTCATTAATACCATTAACTTCTTTTGAGCTGGCTGCTACGCTGCTGCTTGTCTGCCAGCGTGGTGCTGTGTTCGAACGCAGACATTCACCAACAGACCTGCTACTGTAGTAAGCCCTATTCATGGGCTCCGTTCATTCAGGGATTATATTCCAGTGGGTCATGAAAACATGCACTGTGTTTGGTGTGTCCTCTGTGTAATGTTAATGTACATGTCTGTCTCCACTAAACAGCTGATGTTGCGTTTTTGTGAAGGGGAACACAAACATAGTTCAGATGGTTTACATAGTACATAGGGGGAGGGGTTGTGGCGGCCTTTTCCAGCTCGATGCTATTAACATGCAAAGACCAGATAAGCAGATTGGCATATCTTTAATGAGATAAAGACGCCAGTCAGCTGGTGAGCCAGCAGGCGGTCTTATTCTATTACAGCTGAGTAAGATGAAGCGGGATAATTTGTGCACAGTGATCCTGTTGTGTAAAATGAGAATTTACTGTCTATTAATAATTTGAGTGAAAAAACAGACATTTACCGTAGACATATAAAAAGACAAGCATGTACTCTCTGTTTAGTATACAATCTAAATAATAGAAAAAGTCACACATTTTAAACGTTGTCTTTTGTTATATTTGTGATTTCAGGTGCTTGAGCATAATCTTTACTTGCTTGTCGATTAATATGATTTTATGTGAGGTGTTTTTGGACATCTAAGTTATTTAAACATGTATTATTAAATATATATTGAAATTTATGCTTCAGCAGGGAGGTTGGCATGTGTGGGACTATTCTGCCTTACATTTCCACTAAATCGTACTGGTAATATACTAAATGCTGTAACACAGTAACTTTAATATCACTAAAAATGTGGGGAAAAACATGAAAAATGTATTGTGGTTACATAAGAAAAGTCTGAAAATATCCACAGTTTAAAATGGCCGTCAATTTATCAAGGACACCCGCACCCAGACAAAGATGCTGAAAATGTAATGTGACATCCGACAAGGTCGGCCCCCAGTGGCTGAGCACCGCAGGAACTCAGACAGACAGCTGATTATGCAAGATAAACCATACAGGGAGAAAGTAGAAACACCAGCAGACAAATCCTGACATCACCCCGCCTGTCCCCCACTCTGACACTTCTTTGTCTTTCCATTCATTTCATTTCCACTGCCACCTCTCCTTTCTGCATCCATCACCAAAACCCATTTTCTCCTTACAAACTTCTCTTCTGCTTCCCTCATCCCTTCAACCCTCTGTCCTCTCTCCTCTACCGTCCAGTGGACCATGTGATCCCAGATCCCGGCTGCAGCCTGATAGAGGCCTATGACCAGTGGAGGCAGTGGGCTGATGAGAAGACCTGTTGCGACTACTCCCTCCACGTGGACATCACCCACTGGAACGACAGCGTAAAGCAGGAGGTGGATACCCTCATCAAGGAGAAAGGTAGGCTGTGATATCGTAACATAACATCTACTTACCATTTTTTATATCCGTCTTTGAACTTTTTAGGAAGGTTTAAGTAGCATAGCTCACGTTTTCTTCTCTATGTTGTTTGCCTTTGTTACAGGTGTGAACTCATTCCAGGTCTACATGGCTTACAAGGACTATTACCAGATGAGCAATAGTGAGGTACACTAACTTGAACTTAGTGTATACTTTAAACTAAATTTGAAAGTGTACAATTTAAACTCTACACTGGCAGCAAAGAGATGGGGGGCAAAATCGCTAGTTCTTTTTTTTTTTGTTAGCTGCATCCTTTTTTTCTAAGCAACCACCAAATGAGTGCTTACGCTAAACACAAACCACCACAAACGCTACCCAATAGTTAATAGTACAGTTTGAATAAATGAAAAACAACTCCCCCCGAAATCTCAAGTACCGCACTAATTTGCCAAACCATGTCGTTGGCGGCACAAAAGTTGGAATGTTTGTACTGAAAAGACTGTAACTTTGGAAGATTTCCACCAAGCCCTAATATTAGCTTTATACGGACTGTGGCATTTCCTCCTCCCCCCATTCCTTAAAATGGAATTGGGTTGTGGCCAGTATGAACAGCAATGACCACGCCCACTTAGAAGACAGGAAGTGTATTACCATTTCAAACCATTGCCAGAGCTTGTTATGCGTCATCTTTGTTATAGAGCATCTCTGGCTGCACTCAGTGTTTCACTCAGTGAGTGATTTAGATATCATTATCCAATTTCGGTAATCAAATAAGAGTAATTGCCATGTCTAAAAAGTAAGTAAATGCTGACCTTTTGTTTGCCTTCACTTTAATACACAAGAAATCCAACTTAGAAAAGCATGGATCTTTTTTTGTCCCTCGAAACACTCTGTCCTTATGTAACGTGTAGCCTGTGATACACAGTATAGTGAGTTCAAGCTGTCAATGTAAAAAAACAAGGTCTCAGTCCAGACTGTGTGAGGCGAGACTCTTGGTGTTTCTCATGCACAGCCATAGCTAATTCGGTCGCACAGAGGAGCACATGAGGCAACTGAAATAGTCCAGCTTGAAAACTGATGTCATGCAGTCTCGCTAAGGAACTGTGGTGCAGCAACATAACAGCAACTGCAGGTCATCCCACAAGAGCTTCACCATTGCTGGAGACCACACACAATAATTGCAGCGTGTCGCGGTAGACATCATGTAAATTGTGGGCTTCTTGTAAATTGTGGCTTGATGGTGACCCCCAGGATAAAAAGGAGTGTCTGATTCTTGTGTAAACAGCCAAGCAGGATTTTAAACATACAAACAGTGGCACTGTAATTTCTCACTGTGTTCTGTGTCTTTCTACCCCAGCTCTATGATGTTTTTACCTTCCTGGCGGAGAGGGGAGGCATCGCTGAGGTCCATGCTGAAAATGGCGAGATCATCGCTGAGGTAAAGATAAATAAACTGACAGATACAGCTTTTCTTCACATTTTCCCCCTACCTCATACTCTTTACTGCCCTCTCTTTCATTACTTGTCTCGGGGCCAACTCTGCGATCTGTTTTGGTTTAGTGTGATTTATGTCAGTTTAGTTCACTTCATGTAACCGGTCTGCTCGGGCCTTATCGCAGTGCATCTCCACTACCTACAGACTAAACACACTGTCACTGATGAGAGGGAGAATGTGTTTCCTGTAGGACAGTAATGTGTGGGTGTAGTTTACACAAATGAAAGTGAATAACCTGTAATAATTGGTGGATTGAGAGGGTTGGTATTAGTCAGAGCTGCATACCATGCCTGGATTCTGTCACTGTGTGTGTGCGTGTGCGTGTGCGTGTGTGTGTGTGTGTGTGTGTGTGTGTGTGTGTGTGTGTTGGATGTGATTCATTGCAAATCCCAGATCTCCAAAAACCTTAAACCACGACTTTGATGGAATCTGATTCCCTGAACCCCAGGTTATGTCATGTCCTGATTTTACTTAAGAGCTCATGAGATAGAGAGGCATTGTTTAGACCAGTGTGTGTTTTTAGTGCTGGTACAGAGGACATGTTGTAACCAAGCAACAACCACCATGAATACATGCTGAAACTATCGCCAAAGTGTCTAAAGCTACAGTTCCTCTTATGACCACTAGATGCTTGCTAGAGGAAAGCTTTATCTTTAACTTAAATTTCCATCCAGAAATGCATAAAGGAACAAGCATGAAGTGCAACAAATTTAATTAAGTCTTTCCTTACAATGTTTATGTCTTATGAGTGAAAATAGTTTTCTATCAAGGATTTATTAAAGGAAAACTCCAATATTTATTCTGGTTTTATTCTCATAATTGTAAACCTTTTTACAATTGGTCATACAAAATCGTAATGGTAACTCACAGTAGAAATTAGGAAAACATGGAATCAGTCAAAGGGGGAGAACCGCCTCCTAAAGCTTTCCAAAAAACACTTGTCTCTGAGGAAACAGAAATCAACCTACCTGCATAAGCGTCTACTTGCGTGGAAACTTGTCAGCTAATGGAGCCAATAATCTTTTTTTAATATTAGTGGAATGAATTACATAATTATTTCAATAGAGACCACAGTAGGTAATAGGATCCTTACATGCTACAGTACAGAACAATCTATAAATAAATGACCAGCTCCAACATTAAAAGTAATGTACACTAATGCATCACTGATTATAATCCAGTAATTGAAAATACATTCTTCTGAAATTGGCCATTCTGCATACTGAGTACTTTGACTTTTGGTACTTTTAGTATATTCAGATGCTAACACTTTTGTACTTTTACTGAAGTAAGATTTTGAGTCTATTGTTTACACAGTAGCATTGCTACTTTTACTGAAGTAAAAGTTCTGAATACATCTTCCACCACTGGTCTTTTGGGACTTTTCCTGTATCTCTACGACGGCGGTAGTAAGCATGACTTAAAGTGGTTAAATTATGAGAATAAAAAAAACTAACTAATTTTCCTTTAACACTTTAAAAGAAGTATTTTTTGGGGAAGCGTGTCATCATATAGCATCCATGTTGACATGACAGACGCTATGCCTAAGTGTCTTACTGCGACACAAAAGAGCAGCCTCTACGGTTCGTGGATTCCCACAGCCCCTTGTGTGTGGCCTGACCCAGATGATACAACTGCTTCTCATATGATTTGCACAGGCAGAGAGAAACAGAAACAGAATATTATTTTGGAGTGTGACCGAAACTTTACATCTGTCCGAGCACACAGATCACTGAACACTAAGAAATAGTCTCACCTATGAGCTAAGCGGTCTACTTTGTGCGTGTTTGTTCAACAGGAGCAGGCCCGCATGCTGCAGATGGGTATCACTGGACCGGAGGGACACGTGCTGAGCAGGCCAGAAGAGGTATAACCCACACACACACACGCTGTACATACACTTATACACTGACTACATTAATTAACATTTCGTCATAGCCAAGTACAGTTGTTTTGATGCATAGCCTTTTTATTGAGATATTGGCTGTTTTAATGTGTTTTAACGCTGTTTATGTTTTTTCCCGAGGATCATACACACACTCACATTGTCCACAATGACGTTCTTGGACTGCTCTTAAAAACACACATTGTTCTTGTTACACACATGTGGTTTCAGACACAAAAGAGGCGTTGGGTGAAAATTCCCTGGTACTGCCAATTGTTGCCGCGAATGTTCCTTTAACAAACAGTGAATGAAAGCCACGCTCTCAACTCAGCAACTTGTCTGCCTTTAGCTTCACTGGGATTTTCCACTTTGTGGTGCAGCGCGGTGGAGTTGCCCTTCCAGTCTCATAGTGTCATAGTGTACAGTTAAGTGGCGTCTTAAGAATCAAAAAGCTCAGTTCCATGATTTAATTTAACAGAGACACGGTTGGATTAGTGCTTTATCAGTGTCTGGTGTCCTGTTTGGTTTTAATGTATTGGTTATTGGACCCAGGTTGAGCTTATAGACTCAGAGCACAATAATCAGCTGAAGTGTTTGCACATGAAGAAGACTGGAGGCATACATTGGCTCTCTACTGGCATCTCGTTAACCATTTAGAAAGCTGTTTGTTGTATCACAAACATTTTAACAATTTAACAATCACCAATGGGTAACAAAAAACAATTAGGTAAATGAGCATGTGGTGCTCTTGTCTGACCTCACCAAAGTTTATTTAGCATTTGTTTGCTGATCTCATAAATTTACTTTTATCTACCCTAACTCAATGTAATTCATTTCATGATGCTAAAATTACAAGCTTCCACTTCCACACTAATTTAAATAATGCGGTTCTAAAAAGACGTAGTTTGCCGTGGTTTACATATTTGAAGTTTATTTGAGAAAATCCTCATGGGAAAAACATTTCTAAGTCAACCACAATGTCCTGTCCCCTCTGTAGCTGGAGGCAGAGGCGGTGTTTCGTGCCATTACCATCGCCAGCCAAACCAACTGTCCTCTCTATGTGACCCGAGTCATGAGCAAGAGTGCTGCTGACATCATCTCCCAGGCCCGGAAAAAAGGTAAATAGCAGAATTTAGACTTCACCGCACAATGCAGAATATTTTAAACTGTGGGTTTATATCTAATGAGGGATTGTCTGAAATGGTACTGTACTTATATGTTTTATTTTACATGATATTTACATTGGAAAGAAAGAAATAATTAGAAATTGGATGATAAGGAGCACATGTGACAGACTTAGTTCAGATACTGTATATTTATTTCCTGAGATTAAATCAGCTTTCTGAGTTCCATCTCTGGGCGTTGCCCACTATGTTGTGGAGATTGTGGTGCTTTAATACATTGTCTATTTGAGTAGCGGCCATCTTTGCATCATCTCCAAAAAGTCTTCAAAACACATGTTTCTCACTAAACAAATCCATCCATCCATCTATTCCATCTTATTAAAATTGTTTACAACAACTTGTTGGATTTCTTGTCGATATATTAGATCTGAATCTTAGAAATTACTACTTAACAGCTCTTTTTTTTGTTGCTTTGAATATTTATTTGATATTTTACTTCTACTCATTGGTTGCCATTTTTCTCTGCGATTTCTGAGAAGTTTGGAATGCACATACCAGCACATCACTACACCTATGCCCTTATAAGATGATTTTATTGTCCGTCCTGAAGCTGCTGATGTACACAGAGTTTGGCTCAGCTTGACATAATGAAAAAAGAGGCTATTCTCAGAGGAATTTCCAAATTTGTCATTCAGGTCTTTTCTGTGGTTCAGCTGTCACACAGCCCATTCCAGAGGTGAGCCGAGGGGCTGTCTGGCTGTGATGGAATGTGAAATATACAATTTTTGAGAATGGAACAGGAAAACGGGAAAGGGCAGAGATGAAGAATGTGTGTTTGGATGTCTTTGGCAAAAGGCCACATGGGGTTTTAACAGGCTGACCTCAGAAAGACTTGCAGTCTTATACACCCTTTGGGGGCCTTTATTGGCTTGACACCTTTGTTTGGAACTATTCCCAAGCATATTTCCTTACATTTAAACCAGGAAAGACATCCAACAGTGAGGTGTGAGAGCAAAGGACCTCGCAGAAACACAAAAGGAATCAAACTCTTAACACATCATGCATAGAAGAACAAGCTAAACTACAATTGACCCAACATGAAATTTGTTCATTTTATGGGGTGACGTGTGGCTTATTTAGAGATTCGGCCCGGTTCCTCTGCTGCAAACACGGCTGACAAATCCACCAGGCTTCATTGATGCAACTCTTGATTGCCAAGAACCACTAAAATAAATAAATTTGATAAGCTTTACATTTGATACTCTTAACAGGCTTTTATCATTATTTCTTTCCCAGGAAATGTTGTGTTTGGGGAGCCAATCACAGCCAGCCTGGGGACTGATGGGACACACTACTGGAGCAAGAATTGGGCCAAGGCGGCTTCTTTTGTAACATCACCTCCTCTCAGCCCTGATCCCACCACTCCAGACTATCTGAACACGCTGCTGTCCAGGTACGTATCACAGCACGTCCCTCTGGTTGAGTTGTTTATCATCTTGTGCTTGGCTGAGATGTGGATACGACCCATTTTTATAAGTAAAGTATTTCACATGATATTATATCATGTGATATTACTATAGCATGCATAAATAGCACAACACGAGGGCGTTATCACTTGTCTTGTACTCATAAATTCCTATCCAAATCACACACTGCTTGTTAGTGAACAACATTTAAAATCAATTAGATATATACAAACAATCACTTGGATATTACTAAATAATTCCATGTTATCCTAACATATTGGTATAGCTACAAATAAAGCATGACTGATTTAATTACAACATGTAACTCCCCAACCCCTTTGCTTATCACAGGGCGTTCTCCTTGGCAATTGTTGTGAGTTAGGATTCTTAAAGCAGAAGAAAGAAGTCATAAATAAGCTGCCACACACATGCACTATAACTGATGATGATCTCTGAATAGAAAGATAGCTTGTAAGAAATGTAGCATAAGTGTTGATTTTTTTGACTTTGCCACTATTTACTTCACTTAGCATAAGTTAGATGAATGCATTCTGGTGGGCTTCATCTGGTAAATGAGTTTGAGTGTCATCTGGAAATGGGAAACATCAGTAAACGATTGTGCTTTAGGCTTATTTTAATAACTCACAGTCCTTGTTTTGTTTTGTTGTGCAAGTCCTGCTAAAGTAAATAAACATCTTTACTTGTGATTCACTACTTGTACTGTGCTGTGCTGGTATCATTCCATCTTAACTCTGCATTTTTCTCTGTATGCTTCTTTGTCCCCCAGTGGAGACCTGAGTGTGACTGGCAGTGCCCACTGTACCTTCAGTGTGGCCCAGAAGGCCATTGGCAAGGATGACTTCACTCAGATCCCAGAAGGTCTTAACGGAGTAGAGGAGAGGATGAGCCTCATCTGGGATAAAGCTGTGGTGAGGACTACGTTTTGGGTTCTTTTTTCTTAGCCTTTTTTGTTTTTTGTTTTTTTTACTTCATAAGAAAGAGAAGGACAAAAAGCAAACAAATAACGAGAGATGCACATGAAGATTGATTCTAGACTTTACTTTAACAAGCCATGTTCCGTTTGGTTAATCAGAATCACAGTGAAATTAATACTTTTGGTCCATTTTCCATTCGGTCTGGTTCAGTTTCACAGTGCATGAATTAAAGCGGACCAAATAAATCAATATTCAATATTTTTGTGGACTTTATTTAGCGTATTCTGCATGTTCTCTTGGACCCAGATGTTGAGCAAACATTGGACTTAAAAGCCCTAAAAGGCTCTTGTTTTCTGTCTCCCTCCTTTTATTTGTCTTTCACTATTTTTCCTTACAGTATTCTTTTTGGTTATTACTTTCTCTCTAACTCTCTCAAGCTTTATTTCACTATCTAATTGTCACTTTCCCTGTTTTGCTTCATCATTTCCTTCTCTATCTCCACATCTGTCCTTTCCTTCACCCTTGGATACAGCACTCTGCCCTAATTCTTCTCCCTTCCTTCTCTCTTGTTATCACAACATAATTGTGCTGCTAACAGACACACAGCATGTAGCTTTAGACAGCTGTGGAGGGCTGTGCTGCCTGTAAAATGTAGATGGGCTTTTAAAAAGTTACACTAAATCTATTTCCTTTGGGTACTTACTTAAAGTCCGAGCTCACACCATACTTGGTCTCAATTAAGCTTATTGCATTGCTGGTAGCTTTTTTCAGGATATTTAGCAATTTCCCCATTTCCAGGCTTTATGCTAAGCTAAGCTAGTCGCCTCCTGACGACAGCTCCATACATAACACACATGAAATTGTTATAAATCTTCTCATTTAAATCTGCTAAGAAACAAAAAATACAATATTCTTTTAATATCTTGCTCATAGTATCTGATGTTATCCCATTATATCAATGCTTTTGAGAAAAACCCACCTCAAGACAACAAGGTGTTCAGTACAGTTATTTATTGTCCCACTGGGGGAGATTTGGCTTGCAGCAGAGCACAGATAAACAATGACAGTACACACATAACAGCACAACAATAAAGACTATAAAATATGTTTAAAAAGGTGAATGTTAAAAAATTTACAGGAAAATTGACATCCATTGCACTTTGCCCGGGGAAACTATGTTTGGTTTGGACATTCAGTTTGCCATACTAGGAGCCTTGTGAAAAGGTTCAACTGGACTCAATGAAATATCTATAACATGGTACCAATAATTTACAGTCAACATCAAAGGCATTCTGTAGTTTGTAGCCAGAGAGTAGCAGGTCAATCACTTCATTCTCCATGCTGTCATCTCTCACATCTATCTTACACCGTGGTTCTGTCTAACAAACTGACGACTGCACGGTAAACAATCAATTTGATTGGCTCAATTGAGGGAAGTTATTGCCGTGTTAACTGGATTAGCTGCGCCCTCACTCTATAGCTGTCGGGAAACGAACAACACTCTGTGAAGATTATTATTCATTCTCAAGAATTCAGATTGATACGGCACTCAGTCCGGGTCCGGACAAGAGTAGAGGACGTAAAGTAAATCATCTTTGTGTTGCTTGAGTGGAAGATAGGCACTGCTTTTACACAGTGCCATTAACCCTGACCCTTTCGGGAAATCCACAATCCACCTAACAATGCTAATATCAAGATTAAAAAGTAAAGTGGCAGTTGCATCCTCAACTCCTCTGTTGGTTCAGTAGGGAACTGGGTCTAGTAATCCCTCAAACCAAAAGGAAATGTCATCCAAATGTAATCCAACAAGAGCTACATATATCCAAAAAGCTAATCCATCTTTAGCTAGCAGCAGAACATATTTCCATCCGAGATGAAGGGCACCAATGTTAACTGTAACCAATCTTTTTTTGACAAATGCTTACTATTCCCTGTTTATGCTTGTTTACCTCCCAGACTTCAGGTAAGATGGACGAGAACATGTTTGTGGCAGTCACCAGCACCAACGCAGCTAAGATCCTGAACCTATACCCTCGTAAGGGTCGGATCGCCGTGGGCTCTGATGCTGACCTGGTCATCTGGGACACAGACTCCATCAGCACCATCAGTGCTAAGACACACAACTCTGTAAGTACGGTGTGCACCCGTCAAAGGTTGTGTTTTTTATTTGTTTCAGCGAAATTCAGCTCATAACTTACTTAATTTTCCGTTTACTCTACTCTACTACTTCTACTCAGCCTAGTTTGAGTTTGAGATTTGAGTTTAGCGTGCATACATGTAGAGGGGAGTACACCAACAATGAGGGGGCTTTTTGTTGAGTAATGTCGGTGCTGTTATTGTTACAGTAACCCTGATGGCATCCATCCATTTGCTCTGTGGTGCAGACATGTGATTGGCTATATATAAAAGCCAGGGTGAAAAAAAGATAGGAAAAAATTGAGAAATGAAAAAATGCAGTAAAAAGGGTTTGATCTTTAGTGAAAGAGTAAAGCAGAACATGAGATAAGTGATACACGTCCACATCTGTGTGTGTGTGTGTGTGTGTGTGCAAAATACAGAGCGAGACAGGGAGAAAGCGAGAGAAAGAGAGGCAGGGAGAGAGAGAGTGAGAGAGAGAGAGAGAGAGAGAGAGAGAGAGAGAGAGAGAGAGAGAGAGAAAGAGAAGCAGAGAGAGAGAGAGATGGAGAAAGAAAGAGAGAGAAAGAAAGAGAAGCTATTAGGCAGGGAGAAAGAGAGAGAGAGAACATTTTTGAACAGTTTCCAGAGAGTTCTCAGTTCCTCTGAACGGAAATGAGGTCTCAGTGGACGTTCACTACTGATAATAATCTCATGCTGTACTTATCACATGACCAGCTGTCACTGTTAAGTTGAGCCTCACTAAATCCATACAACTCTCAGCAATGACCGAAGTTATGATTAGGAAAAAATATGGATTTTTCAAAAGCACCAGTTTGTCCAACTATGACAAACATTATGTAAGTCCTGCAAACATTGTCCAAAACAGTCCAACTACAGTTAATGAACAACGACGCTATGAGCTGTATAATCAAGAGGTATTCCTTCACCACTTACAGTGTGGCACATCATCCAAAAATATTTGTCATGATTGGACAACCGTAGTGGGTTTAAAGAATACCATTGATTGCACAGGATTATGCAACAGTAGAAACTAATATTTCAAATACTTCCACAAACCTCAAAGATTCAGAAAATCATTGCTTGCCCACTTGTCTCATAAGTAGAAAATAGCTCTGGTCATAGGAGATGTGATGTCAAGGGGAATGTCTGATTCAGAGCTGGTAGTGTAGCGTGACCACCATTTACTCCATCCTCTGCAATTGCAATCCACATTGCTTCTCTTTCACTCAGATGTTGTTGCGATTTGGGATCTATTGCCTGCTAGCACTGCTTTCTTTTTAAAAGTACATCACAGTGAACAATTTATCAAACCAGTGAAGCTATATTAGAAATATGTGAAACTGTATTATGCAATTGCAGATTTCTTCTTTTTACTCACTCTGAGGGTCTAAGACAAGGGCCACACAAACACATTTTATACATTTAGATAATGAGGTTCCTACCATTAAACAGACATTAGAAGATCCCAGAGAGCCCACTCGGAAGTAGAGGAAGTCTCTGCACAGGAAATTAGGGCTTTACTGACCTTGCACAAATCCTGCGTATACAAAAACACAGAAATGAGGAAAGAGTTTACTAACGACATGTGTAAGTTTGTAGATTTTAATTTGCCTTGCTAAAAGACCCAATGACAGCTGTTTAGTAGGAGAAATGGAACATTTTCTTTGTCTCTACATGGAGGAATGGAAAGAGACGGAGAGAACTGGACTAATAATACACCTTCTCCAAATGTGGAGTACATCCACTGAGGATCCTTGGGTTCTTACATAATGATGTCACCTTTTCATTTCCTGCTGGCCGTCCTTAAAGATAAAACAGAGGAGAGCAGAGGAGCAGAGCACGGCAGCTCCCAGTTCCAATAAATCTACCTTAATGGATAATCTGAGGCCAGGCCAAACAGGAGCGGCCCTGTTTACCAGCACACAGTGTTGGTGAATTCTTTCCTCTGTAGAGTAGAGATGATTTACACAACATTAAGCCCACATCTGGTGTGGATTGGTTGTTGTCATCAACACAAAAATACAGGGCTGGACATAGGAATATTCTGACACATAAACAAGAACAGGCAGCAACACACACACACACACACACACACACACACACACACTCCGAGACACACTCGGCAGCCATGACATCATGTTTGGCATGCAGTAAGTCTTAGTTATGTCCTGTTCAGGCCTGAATTTGGACGCTAGCAGAAAACAGGACCGTGTGCAGAGGAAACAAGAAACAATGGAATGAGGGGAGGGGACCATCACAGATCACAAACATGTCGAGAAAAGAAAGTTGGCACAAAGGGAAAATTGGACGAGAATGTATAGTGCACAAGGTCGGACAAATCCTGGGATCACATAAAACAAGCAAGAGTGGGTGAGGGAGAGAAAGACAAGAGGATGAAAACAGACAGAAGGATGGATGAATGGAGTCATTAATCACCAGCTGGATGATGGCAGCTGTTTGTACATGGCTAACAGAGAAGTGTAAGTGACGAATGATAAAGAATATGAGAACGCGAGTGTAGGATTAAGAGAGAGTAGGGAAGAAAGAGAGTTTGTTCCTCCACTTCCTGTCTCTTCATCTCCCCTCCCCCTGTTGTTAGTCTTAGTTAGTTACAGGAGGTTTTATTTTGTTGGAGTTTTTTTTCTCTCAAAATGAAATTTAGATTGATCAAATTGAATTTGATTCATTTTTCAAAATCTAAATCAAAGCAATTGAAAATTCCACCATGTCCATTCAACATCGGTCAATGTAGTTATTTTTGCAAACGTTTGCTGCAGTGCTGCTGTAATAAGCTGTGTATATATTTTTTATATTTTTGTTCCTCATCCAGGCGGTCAACCTTAAAAACTCTGATATGACTCATGAGATGAATTGGATTTAAAAAGTCAGGCTTGTTTGACAGAATGCTCTGTTGAGGGTTTAACAGGATATGCTTCTTCTTCTTCTGTGTGTGTGTTTGTATGTGTTTGTGAGAGCATATAGTGTATGCATATGTGTCTTAATATGATTGTGGTTCACATTTACACAACATCTGCATTACTGTCAATGTTTCTGCTCTTCTAGTTTTTCGCATGATCAATCTACATATTTCTACAACTGTAAATTTAGACCATCTGTATTTATTTTTGCACAATGTCTCCTCAGTCGTAGTGGGTGCTGCTTTGTGCTAATGTATTGACCCCACAATTGTTTCTATTTCATAGCTTTTGCCCTCAGTGTCTAATAGTTTTATGTGTGTTTTAGGCTGCTGAGTACAATGTCTTTGAGGGCATGGAGCTGCGTGGAGCCCCACAAGTGGTGATTTGCCAGGGCAAGATTGTTGTGGAGGACGGGACCATGCATGTCATCTCCGGCGTGGGTCGCTTCGTTCCCTGCTCTCCCTTCCCCGACTTTGCCTACAAGCGTATTAAAGCCAGGAAGCAGGTAAATACTGGTTCTACTTCTGCACAGCCTATTATTTACACGTCATACAGCAATCATTTTGTTGAGGCCGTTGTCATATCGTGAACGGTATGTGACGATACGTCCTCTCTGAAAGGCAACTCCGATACTGTTTCTACAATGAGAAAGCTTCGAGATGAAGAGAAAGAATAATCGGTGCCTTTGATAATCACCTCATGAAGTGACACAAAGAATTCAGTGAGAGAAGATTAGGCAAAAAATAAGCCAAGATGGAAAGTAAGAGTCAAGATCTTTTGGATTGGAAGTGAGGAAGGTTCGGGCCGAAATAGAAGTTACTATGGTGGCGAGAAAAGAGGGCGGGAAGGACGGAGCCAGTGAAGTGGGACGTGGGAGAGATACAGTAAGTCTGACATCAGCCTCCAAGGTTCAGCCTCAGGGCACCGGCTGCACTCTTACACCGTAGTGCAAAATGTCCATGCAGTGAGGGTGACCAAGACTTTGTCATCATGGTTTTAAAAATGATACAGTGAGTTTTGGATGTGTATGACTTTCCAGAGACCTACCACATACAGTAAAGGAGTTACCAAAGTCTACACTTAACACAAGTCCCACCGTTACAAGTTACGATAGTCTCACAAGAGATTCAACTCACTGTCCAGTAGCTGTACCTCATCTGAAAAAAATGAATATATAAGTTTATTCCTATTTCCTTCAAAGTATTAAGAGTTAATCCCATTCAACTGTTTGGTTTATAACAATTTAAACTGAAAGCAGATCCTGCCGTCTGCTTTCTTGCATTCTTATCTCATGGGCCAAAAATCTCATTGTTCAACAATTTCCTAATTTGCAGCTGGCTGGTGATGAGAACATGTAGCTGTAGTAACAGTGCACTGTTTATCTTGGTAGAAGCTTTCTTCATTCACAGATGTCTCTTTTTAACTCTTCACAGAGTTTCCAAGAGTCCTCTGAGTCACGCCACTGACAGACAGACTGACGGACAATGGCTTGTTCACAACTTGCTTTGAAAACATACAGCTTTTTCTGCCCTAGTCTGTAAAAGGGTTTGCTTACTTGTGTTTGTATGTCTACGTTTGTGTGTGGATGTGTAAATCTGGAACTGGTTCTCAGCAGGACAAAGGCTCTCTGAAAAATTGCATATATAATTCAGACACAAACAACCGTGTAATGCAAAACAGGTGTGGACTTGGTAACATTAAATCTGTCTGTAATACCAAACACCTTATTGTCTCTCTGTGTTCTTACCCATCCCTGCTTCTCTTTTATTCTCCCCTCACCACCGCCACCTCTGCTCTTATTGTTTGTCCCGTAGCTGGCGGTCCTGAGGGCAGTACCCAGGGGAATGTACGACGGCCCCGTGTCTGAATTCTCCATGTCCCGTGGTGGCACCCCCTCTGCCTCAGCACGTACCTCTCCCACCAAACAGCCCGTCAGAAACCTGCACCAGTCTGGATTTAGTCTAACAGGTAACCCTGCACTATGCAGTGAACCCAGCGTCGTAATACAAACCTCACACCTCTATCACCCAGCCCTTCATCTGTTTATGGTCTGTATTGATTCATACTGTATGCAGAAACTTCAGAGGCGCATGCATGTCAGTCGCTCCACCATCGCGGCCTCCTTTTATCTCAACTGAGCACCAGTCAAGGGATGTTTTGGCATTTTGCTCTGAATGATGCATTCACATCCCTTGGGGATACACTTCAAGCCTGTAGAGTAACCTAATAATCTCCCATTATTCTGTTTTATACTTTATGATGTGCAAAGTATGGCACGCATTTCTCTGCAGTATACGAGGCTCCTTCTAAAAAAAGGGCAATTTATCTTTTAATGCATGTTATTAAGTTGCCCATTTACGCTCCTTTTGAGTTTTAATGAGCCAGAGTGCAGACAGCCTTAAGTAAAATTTGTGTACGAAACCGGTTAGCCGTTTAGTGCTTTAGTGGGGTTTGACATGAAGTCAACATTACACCAAATTGAAACCATACAAACTGTACTTTTGACCCATCTGCATCTATGATGGTAAGTTAATTTACATTTTTTACATGAATTAGCATTCGAGATATGAGCTCAGTTCTTTGGTGTATTTCTGTATTATGCACATTGTACGAAGCAAATCATGGCTTCTATTCTCCTGCATTCACATGTATTTTGCACTACTCAACATCTTATTTCCTAACTCAGTTAGGATCAATCATTCCCTGTAATGACTCGTCTCTAAGAAATGCACCGTAAATCCCTTTCTCCCGCCGAATTACTCTCTTACAGTATCTCACGCCTCGTTTTTATTGCGATTTAGGACACTGTGACCTCTAACTACAACCTTTTTGTAATGTCAAGCTACATTTAGAGTTTCAAGTGTTTTCCACAGTTACACTTGCTGTAAGTCATGCTGGATATGAATTTTGGCTCAAGGCCTAAAACACACAGCGTACAAGATTTTAGTCCAGGCATCTGGACATGGTCAATTAAGAAAGCCTATCTAATGTGAGAGATCACAACACTATGTATTCACATTTGACATCTGTTCCATTATGCAGAGCTGCTGAGTGACAGTCTGATTGTGCCCATATGTAAGCCATTGGATTAGTTTGATTTAGAAAACAAATGTGAGAAATTGTTTTTGTCAGGCTGCCAAACAGTAAAACATTGTGCACATGGTAAAATCGTGAATCGGATAGTTTCCTGACAGATTGATTATGTCCATGTAAATCAATGAGAGCAACCCCTTTCCACCTGGACAGAACACAGCTGTTCTTACGGTGGTATTTGTCTTTGTGAATGGTTGTGATATTTGAAACGGTGGATAGCTCATTTTTAAACTCCACAAATTTGTGTTTAGCTTTTGGCTTTATTGAGTAACCTGGCTTTGCAAGCGTCGTACACCTTATGTGTGATACCTCATCGATGAAAAACGACGCTGACCTCCGCCGGAAAGAATTTCCACATTTGAGTACATGAATTTAGAGGGGAGTAAGGCTGCTCTTGGTTTCCCTGACTTTGTAATGGTTCTGTGTGTTTGCTTGTATGTGTGCGTGCAGTATGTGTATGTACTCTCAGAATGAGTCAATCTATTTGAGTTTTTCCGGGGACAGCACCTGCAGAGATGATTTACTTGTCTGGATTGAGATGGGAAGAATTGTTTGCTTAGATACCGCGTATCATAGTCTGACATCATTCTACTTTCCATTGATATGCTGGCTGGTAATTTCTTGCAGCAGAGGCCCTGGCTCATCCTTTGGAAACACGGTGCTTAATGTCAAACGGCAGCTTCATTTGTAAATGTTTCAGTAGCACTCACACGGAGCATGGTCTGCTGAAATTTGAATCACGCTGTTGTCTCAGCGGCACCCACTTACAGTATATCAATGACAAAAGACAAATGTATCCTGGAAAGTAATAATGCGAGTGTATAACAGCAATTATTTGTGTCCGATGATGAAGTCGGAAAGGATTGACAAATGGGTAAAATTCGGGTTTTTAAGACAACTTAAAGTAAAGTACATGCTAACCCACGATAACACTTTATGAGGATTTGGAGGTTTTATGCATGTGCTCTGCTTTGCCATACACCTTAAATTCACTTAAACTCACTCACACATGGAGTGGTCTGCATTGCACCATTAACTAATTAGCATGCAGGTGAGGATATTAATACATAATTAGAGACTAGCATTATAAAAGTGTCTATGTGTAAATACATGTCTCTTCTCCGTCTCTTACCATTGTGTTTTCTGCAAAGACAAGGTAATAATGGGAAACTGATTTGCAGCATTTTCTTGAATTTTAAATCATACCGATGCATCTGAAGCAATTGATCCATTTGTCTTACAGTCTTTTAAACGTCGCTCTGTAATTCTCTGTTTGCCCTGGGTTTCAATTTGGCTTCTTATGTCACCCGTGTTCTTTCTTCCGACTGCCTCATGCACTCTTTGCTCTTTTTTTCCACGCAATTTGCTTCATCCGTCTCTCCTCTCCTCTCTGTCCAGGTCCACCCACCAATGATGACATCCCTATCAGGCCTGCTGGCCGCCGTATCGTAGTGCCCCCTGGTGGTCGTTCCAACATCACATCCCTCAGTTAAACAGCAAGAAGACGAGGGGATGCGTCCAGAAAACGACAGCAGCCAGAGTGCAGGATTGAGGGTGGGAGGGAGGGAAAGGGGGAGGGAGGGAGGAGCAGATGCAGAGGACCACGATTAGTTAAAAGAGCAAAACACTGAATCCTCATGCCTTACCTGTCACAACGCTACCTTGCTCAGATGAGAAAAGCATCCTTTTTCCTAGGGAGGTTGTATTGAAGTGTTTTAGAACTGCCACTAAAAGCCACCAATACACCTGAAATACAGTCTTTAGCTTCACTTCTTCTCAGTATAGAATACACTACACTACAGTGAAAACATTTTCACTGTGTTATTTGGTAATGGGAAACTATACCAGTAAAACTGCAAACCATCACATTCAACGATATATATAAACACACTATGCTCTCAAAGGAAAATGGATACTGCCTTTCTCAGATTGATGCAATGGTTCTTTCATCCTGTTTGGCTTTCAATGTCACCCCGTTTTCAGTAGGCTGCTTTCTCCATAGTCAGCAACACTAGATCCCACATTAGCCATGTTTTCTCATGCAGTACCATTGATTAGCTCTAGATGGCATTGTATATACGGTAGATGTAATGTAGGTTTGTGAGTGATGTTTGTTGCAGCCTGTTTGGGTTTACTGGACCAAGTAGAAGGTATTTATCAAATCTCAGAGTAGGAGTGCTGTTGGAGATGGAGCTGCATGGGCCACAATAACATGGGTGACGTGATCCATGATCCTTTTGCCACCCCCTCTCCTCTGAGGGGCTTGATGAATACCATCCCCATGTTGTATTGATTGAATAATTATTGATGTTAATAAAGGAAGACTAGCATTCTTTATCTCCAAAAGTTTTTTTATTTCCTGCACTCCATCGTGGCTGTATTGAACATTGTAAGAAACCGTCCTTTGCATTTGCTTCTAGCTTATTGGCTGCTTCTGTCATCCTGAAATCATCTTGAAAATGAGAAAGAGGGAAAAAGATTAACAAAAAAAAAAACCTGTCAACAAGAAGTAGAAATACATAAAACTGTCCCTTGTAGCGCAGCCGTAACTTTTAATGGTGAGCTTTGGGATTGAGGGCAATGAAGAAAACCAGATGCAATTAAATGAATAAGTGACAAACACCTGCTTTCAGATAACAGCACTTCACCTCTTGCTTTACTTTTTCATTCCTGGGCTCTCATTTTAGAACAAGAGGAAGACCATCATTCCCTTGTCATCCCTACATAGCCCTCTAATGCAATTCTGACCAATACTAATTCAACACCAGCCTGAATATAACCATGGGCCCAAGTTAGTTTACGTGAAGCACTCTGGATCTGATTGTTTTGAGGGGGGCTTAGAGCTCTTCATGTCTCTGCTGTTTTCTGGCAAGACAGAGGATTGCAGTGCAGTAAGGGAAGCTTTTATTTGGTCGCTGTCCCACTGCAGGGGAAGGAGGGGAGGAGATGGCGTTTTTATTTGGCAGCGGTGGGGCAGAGTCTGAGGCAGGCACGAGTGGTGGTTTGTTGTATTTATGTTAGTTTGACAACCTTTGTTATTGTTTTTATGTTGTTTCTTTTTTACTATTTTATCAAAACCCAGAGATGGCAGGTAAAAAAACAAGGTGTGTTGTGGAGGTATGATTTGTTTCCTGAATAAACATGAGTTGCAACTGACTGATTGGGATATCTGTTTTTCATTGAGAAGTATGCACTAAAGGTGGACATAATAAAAATTGTATTTATTAATGAGAAAAAGGCTTACAGAGAGTGTAAAAGTAGGCTACATTTATTTTATGATAATCAAATCTGACCTCCCTCATGGATTAACGTTGCACATTTTTACTATTTGCACAAGTATTGGCAGTGAATTTAGGTGCAACACAATGTCCAGTATTCCTAACACATCCAGGAAGATGAGCTTTACATATTGAGTGTCTCCTTACTTTGCATCAAACACCATTACTCATTTCTGAATAAACCAGAATTGCTTAAAACCCCAGGGCACTATATATCTGTATCCACATCTTTGCTGGCTGTTTATACGCCTAAAGTTTCCACTTTATTGGGCACTATATCTTTCCTTTTATAGTGTATGAACTGCCCATTTATTCAGACAGTGAGTCATGATGGCTGTGACTGACTGTGTGAACAATTCAGTTCAGGTTTTATGAGCAACATGTGTAATAGAAGCAACATTTGTTGAGGTTTCATTGACACCAGCATCTCTGGGACACTTGACCTGTCACAGACAAAAAAAAAGGTATATTTGTGCTCCTTGCTCCGCATATCAGATGTCAGATCTGTAACAATTCTAATAGCCCAGTGACAAAAATAATACTTAATGCCAAGATGGATATTGCGTTGTTATGACAAATAGACGTTACCACCACTGGATCAACAGCTCGTGCCCCACAGCAACAGCCTAGTATGCTCCTATTCTGATGCAATCCATCTATTGGCCACCAGGGGCAGCACCGAGCTACATTACGCCGCTCTGAAGTGTAGAAGAACTATTTCACAGCGGTTGGTCCACATTTTAAGCATTTGTTCAATGAGATGCGTTACTTCGGGTTGCCCTCCAGGATTGTGAGGCCTCGATGTGACTGTCCTTCAAAAGTTCAGAAAAGAGTGTCGAACTTGGCTTTTTTGTATTAACATTAACATTAACATTAACATTAACTTTAACACACGCACGCTTATAAACGAGCCAACGCAATTCCCACCAATAGAGGAGCAGTTCCACTTCAAGGTCATATTTGCTCACGTTCATGAGTTGCTGGGTTTGAGATAAAGGGAGACAGTTTGGCTGGCTGCTAACATTGGCAGAGCTTGGAGAGCTCATGTGTTGCAGCCAGGTTTCTCTGATTGCAACCGCTGCAGATGCTTTAACGTCTTCTCAATGAGGAGTACGAATTTGCCTCACAATGTGTAATTCTAACCAATAAATTTACTGTAGGTTTCGACTAGTTCGACATCTGGTAATTTATTTATTTTTATTTATTTTTTGTCAATATTGCAGGGAATAATGGTAAATTAAGAAAACTGTTAAAAGACATTACAGTCAACTTTAAAGATTGAGCTGGGGATGTGACACACACACACACACGCACGCACGCACGCACGCACGCACGCATGCAAGCACGCATGCACACACACACACACACACACACACACACACACACACACACACACACACACACACACACACACACACACAGCAGTTTGGGCGATTGTCAAAACTCCAGGAAGACATAAAGGTAAGTCTCACCTCTTTCCCCTTTTTTCCCCTGCTGTAAGGATAACCATTATGTTGTTCCTGCATCAGAGACTGATCATATTTGCAGGCTATTGTATATGCAAACTAATGCCAATGTAACTGATTGGTAAGGAAAGTGCACATCGTGAAAATAATTAATCACATTAATGACACTCACACTGTGTGGTCGAATTAATAGGATGACTAAAGTATGCGCTCAGTGCTGTTGTGTTCCCCAGTCGTGGGAGTTACACACTTTCACCCTCACTGTGCGGTCAAACAGTAAAACTGTTGCAAGGTCCCTCATGCATTGTTTAATAGTGAGTAAATGTCTAATGACATCATAGCAATCATGCGAAGTGGCAGAGATGACGATCGTAAAATGCAGACTAGGTTTGGAACAAGAGATGAGTCAGCAACTTCAATCTAAACTGGGATGCTGTGTGTGGTGCTTGTTGTTGTAACAAAATGAGAAGGTGTATGACTGTAATGAGAAAACATCTCCACAGAGGATAATGTAGATTAGTT
This sequence comes from Ophiodon elongatus, assembly GCA_016806645.1. Lineage (NCBI taxonomy): Eukaryota > Metazoa > Chordata > Actinopteri > Perciformes > Hexagrammidae > Ophiodon > Ophiodon elongatus. Next base: position 3,167,300 of record JACSYO010001980.1, on the reverse strand, counting down.
GTTATCCAGTCTTTTCCTTTCTTAAATGAGCCTTTTGGTGTTTTTGTGTATATTATTTTAACATTCAAGTGATGAACCGAGGTTTGCTGCTTTCATCTGTGGGGATTCCACTATAGCATATTGGGGAAGCATTTATCAACTGGAAATCCCCCTCAGATCTACCATTAATGTGGAGATGTGCTGCCTCAGCTTGGCTCCACTGTGGAGGTGAGCAGGGGCCGTGCCTTCTAGATGACCTAGGGAAGTGGTGGACACAGATCTGTTAACTGTGGATGTGTGTGGGTGTGTGTGGGTGTGTGTGGGTGTGTGTGTGTGTGTGTGAGAGAGAGAGAGAGAGAGAGAGAGAGAGAGAGAGAGAGAGAGAGAGAGAGATGTAGGGAATAGGAAAAGCATACAAGCATCAGCACAAAAGCATTTCTGACGCTGAGGGTGCGTTATCAAGGAAAGCTCTAAGATACATTGGAAAAGAGAGAGAGAGAGAGAGAGAGAGAGAGAGAGAGCGAGAGAGAGAGAGCGAGAGAGAGAGTATTTGGCCAAATCGGCCCTGATTTGTGTGAAGATAAACAGCGGCCATTGAAGTTGGAGATGGGGAATATTTTTTATTTCCATTTATCTTGTCCTATTTGAAATGTGTTCAATACTCATCCTTGTGGCTTAGTTTTATCTTTACATATATATTTTAACCATGGTTGTTCATACCAAGTCCATACCCCTCTGTAGGTTACGAGCTGCACTACTAGTCAGTTAACATTGGGGGGCAGCATACTATTTAGGATAGTGAAGAGCAACCTACACATAAAAGGTATCATACATGCAAGTTTTTTTTTTCGGGTAAAGACCTTTTCGCCGGATGATTTAACACCTTTTTTTAAAATCCTTCTACTTTCCTGATTTTGCTTAAATGCTTTCATTACTGATGCCATTCCATGTCCAATTTTACTTATAATGCTTGTTTAATAAAATACGGTCATTCAGAAAGACGTGACATGAAATAAAGTACAAAGCATAGTCAGATTGGTTCAGAAAAAGAAAGTCTTTTTTTTAAGGCACACCTTAATAGTTTGCAACTGCATCACATTTGAATACAATAAACACAAGTGACAACTGAAGGACAATAAAACTCGAATGAAATTCACAGGTGTGAAACAAATCTGTTCCCAGAATTCATATTTTTTAGGTTGGTAAGTTTTGTTAAAAAAAATGTATTACCTGGGTAAAATACTATTCGTCAATTATTATTTAAATATTAACTTTTTGAATCGGCCACATCAGATGATTATGTCGCAATAAACCTAACCCATCTGGTACCTATTGTATATGAACAAAGTAAGCTAATTATTCACAAATATAATTTACCCCGAGTATACCCAGGATCACTCCATCTGCTAACTATCCCACTAGATTGCACAACTTATACAGGAAACCACCTGTGGATCTGTAAATTTACATCAATGACGACAACAACAACAATAACAACAACAACAACAACAACACAAAGTTAAGTCAAAACGTTGTACCAATTTCCAATAGAAAAGTGCCAACAGTAATGAATAGAGTGAAATCTATTTTAAATATTATAACAAGTATCATAGACTTGAAAGGATTGAGTTGTATTGCACATAGATAAGATCGAGGTCAATAGGATGACTAGACATTAGTAGAAATGGTATTTACTGACTGATTTTAAAAAAAAGATCAGGTTTTGCCTACCTACATGTACAGTTTAAGGGATAGAGCTGTGTGCCATATCTATGTAATAAGGCATCCCTCCGAAACTTCAGAGACAGGTGTGGTTTCTTAGACATACAGTTTCAGACAAATCTTACATTTTAAATCGAATGAACAAGGGGTAATTTCTGGCCTGGTGCTTATTTGTTCCATCGTTGTTTTCTTGTTAACAACTTTGAATATGAAAATCAATATTCAGATTTTTTTTCCCACTGTGTTATCCAGCTGATTCTAAATTATTATTGAATACCATTTGCACAAGAGGTTTGTCGCAGAATCTATTACTCTATGGGAGCAATTCATTTTGAATACAAATTTACAGACTTATCTGGTGGCACATGTAATTGGGTGTATTCAACACAAAAGAAGAAGGGCACAAACATTATTTGACAAAAAACGAATTTCAATGCATACAGTAACTGAAAATAAATCTTATCTAGGACTCAGCTTAATCCTTGTCTATAAAACCATCCCTAAGGGAATAAGTGTTCACTCACAGCTTTAGATTTTTTTTGTCTCTCTGTGCATAAATGCTACAGTTGATGAAGAAGCATGTGCAAAGCAAGGTTCAGTGCAAAACATATAACACCTACCATCTACCATTTCTATATTTTCATAGCTATAAAACTCTATTTAAAGCCCCCGCTGGTCATTTGCAGATTGATCAGTAATCTTCTTGTTGTGCCTGGAGCTTTCAACCACACCTGGTGGCCTGAACTTCAGAGACTTCATAAAACTTCCAAGGTCAATAGTGGACCTTCAAGGTTAACTTTAAAACCATTGTTTGTCAAATGCATGTCAAATTTCAGTTTTTGACTTGATGGTAACTTAAAGCATACGCAAGTGAAAAGAAAACTTGCAGTTATCTATCCTACCATCTTTGTTAGCTTGACTAGCTAAGCTAAGCATAATGACCACGACCACCATGTACTGTATCTGCCGCTATGATAAAGTGAGCCATTCGCGCCCAAGCCTACAGTTCAGCTCTTCATTTTCTATCTCAGAGGAATCTGTGGTTGCGTTCTTAAAATAAAAGGCCTCATTCTACCTTATCCGTCTACCTCTCCGTTTGAATGTGTTGTACTCTTAGTGTCATGCTCAAGTCATGTGGATCACACGGGGCGAAGGTGTCCACCCTCATGCCAATTTTCGTTGAGTCCATTTCCGTAGCGCTGGAGAACCATTGTTGTATTGAAATAACTGGAATTAACCAGAAAAAGCATGGCAGAGAATAGACACCTGAGTGTCCCGCCCAAGTCAGCAGCAGGACATACAGCTTTCAGCCAATGCTAACCACGTCAGACTTTAGTACTGTGACAGCTGAGCAGGTCTGACATTGTCTCCTTGTTTTTTTTTTTTGCAGGGGAGTGATCTACTTTTCACTTCAGCACACTGCCCAGAGTAGAGGTTGAGCAGACCATAGAGCACCAGAGTGATGTAAAGGAGCGTGATATGAGTGACACTCTGCTGAGAGTCGATCTTCTTTGTGACAGGAAAGCAAAAAGCCTCGGTCTGGCATGACTGCTGCTCCAGGAGTCCGTTTTACTGCTGCAGTTCCGCAGATCTCGATGTGGGTTTTTGTGGGCGAACAGTGACGCACAAGTACGTGTTGTGGTGCAGGAACATTGGAGACGAGTGCCTGTGCTGATAGAACAATATGTGTCTTTGTGTAAATTGCTGATCTACAAGCTGTGGGCAGGTGCAAGTGGTAAGGGACTACGTTTGGGATCTCGGGTCTCGGGACCTATCCTGATAAGTAGGCAGCCGGTTCAACGTTGTTGTTCTGTCCGTCCTCTATCGCCTTGTTCTTCTCACTCATGGACAGCTCCGGGGAGTCTGAGTCCACCACTGCTTTCTTTGACCTGTTGAGTGAAGAACATCCTCATTAGGACACATTATTGACATTTTATCGTTTTACCATAACCTTTTGCCTCTGATGGCCAAAGTTAGCCGTTTTTTACAGCCATTTACCAATTTACTGTGACATTTGGCAAGGACAACGTTTTCTTTTCTTTCTTTTACTTTAAATCTAGGCCTTGCTGTAGTCTAAAAAAAACTACAGAACATTACATTAAACATACTAAAAAGAGTTGTCATTCAATATTGATTTTATATCACATATTTTTCTTATTTGAAAAAGAAGTTCTGTTTCTCAAATGTTTTTAGTTTCACAACACTGACCATTGTGATGTTTCCTGAATGTTTACACTGCAATGCAACAGTGTTGGTTGTAGAGAAGGGGTTTTGCAGGTAATGGAGGTTCCTTACTTTTCTCTGTTGAAGACAATGAAGTCTCTGTGGACGTTATCCAATCTCTGCTGCAATTGACCGTTCTGGAGGAGAGACAAGCAAACACAGAACTTCAGTTACTCAACTGCTGGCAATCCTGAAAAAAAGCAATAACAAAATCTTTAGTCATGATCAATCCCATCTACAGAATTGATTCCATTTAATGTACACACAGTTGTTTTGGCGTCACTGGTTGGAGACAGGCAGTAGACTGCACTCACTACTTTCCTCATATGAGTTTCTTCTCCTTTAATAAGATGCCAGAAGAGGAATTTGACCTAACTTTAGAGGACACTTGTGCTCTGATGTCTCCACCTGCTTCATGCACTCATACATATTTGGCCCACTTAATCATGTGAGCACATCCGGCTCTGTCATGCCACACTGTCCTCACATGACTGTCTAGTGCCAAGACAAGTAGACGGGTGCTTTCTCACTGTCCGTAGGAGGCAGTGACAAGAGAGATCATAGAGATACATCAGTATTAGGACACTGCATCGTGTGTGTGTGTGTGTGTGTGTGTGTGTGTGTGTGTGTGTGTCTGTCTGACAGGGAGGCAAACTAGCAGAGACACAAGAACAGAATAGAGAGAAAATGAACCAACGCAGAAGGGTTCGTTCGTTTCCTTGTGCAGATGATGAGTTTGCCTACCAAGACCTGCCAATATTACCTCTCTGTATATACACCTTAGCTAACCTAAATTAAACACAATTCACAAAATTAAACTTAAATTCCAAACTGGCCACTTTGGTGCTCCAGAAGTCTCTACTTTGGAGAGTTTCCTCATCCTTATCGAGGTTAGGGCATCTAAGGACATGCTCCTAATCCTCAAGAGAGCTCTCCAGTCACTTCCAGGTTCATGGAAAGACCCTCCAGGAGAGAAACGGCTGACTCCCTGCACAGAGCAGTCAGTCACACAGCCCAGCAGAGAGGCTCTGTACAGGTGCTGTCACAGTGGGGGAGCAGCCACCGGCAGACCAAAAGCCATCAACTAAATTATGGCAGTGAAACAGAGAGAGAGAGAAAGAGAGAGAGAGAGAGAGAGAGAGAGAGAGAGAAAGATAGAGAGAGAGAGAGAGAGAGAGAGAGAGAGCTGCTGTGTATGTACATTTGAAAAGTGAACGCAAAGAACAGAAGGTGTTGAAGTGCATTGTGTAATTATCTTGCGCAGTGGCAGTCAGTGTCTTTTCTTGTGGGTTTCTGGGTATGGGACCCTTAAACAGCAGTATCACAGAGGAAAATGACAAATTCACAACATAACTACATAAACACAAATCATCCAGACAGAGAGTGGGAACACAGGGTGTGCTTGTGTGTGGGTGATGCAGAATACTGAAAGGACAAAGAAGCAATCAGGCGAACAAATGTAATTTGTCAAACATCAGTGATGGATGTGACGGATGTGACGGATGAGACGATGGGTGTGATGGAGTGTTTCCCATTTCATGATGACATATTCTTAGATCTAAAGGCATGATAGAACCTGACAATACCACCACCACCTTTGCATAACCTTTCCCCAGTTTGTTCACAAAGCAGATCTCTGGTGTCTCTTTTCGCTCTTCTTGATCTTGTTTCAAAGATCCAGGAAAATACTTTGTTATTTACAGCAATCACAGTTGCAGGATGAGGTTGAACACAAGTTGAACTGCTAAAGAGCAACTTGTGTTCAACCTCCTCCTGGCCTTGCAGAGAGAACAGCAACATTAACTCTGGGCAATTCACCACCACCTCTCTCTGTCTCTCCCTCTCTCTCTTTATTTGTTGCTTTTAAAAAGGCAGTTCAGAAGCTAATTGCTTAGATTAAACTTTCCATTTAATGAGACAAACCAACAGGGAGCTCTGCTGGAAGTAGGAAGTACGAGCATGAGTGTGCACTAAATTATAATGCATTAAAAAAAATGTGATCACTTATAGATCATGAACTCTATTATCATAGAAATTACAATATAAATGGTATGCATTTTAAATTTCACCAAATTCACACATGACAAATCGAACCGGTGCTATGTATTTTAGAAGAGAAATATGGCGAATGTGAAAAGTTATTATTTTTTGTTTTTTACCCCATTGGGAATAATGAAAAATGGTTCTCAGGAGGAATGCTCACACCATAATCTTTTGTACTTTTTGAGCTACAACTGTTTGACTGTTTCCGATGGTATTCCTGCAGTCAGGACTAAACTGGGGACAAGCTCCGACTGCACTTTTAATTAGTGTCATACATGCAGCTCTCTCTTTTCCAGTTCCAATTGATTTACCTGACTTTAATACCAATTAAGTAATTTTGCAATACCTCTATGCAGCATCTATTTGCCTAGCAGCAAGCACATATACATTTCCATTAAATACACTTTTTTTCTGGAAGAGATTAATCGGAAAGGACAGGGAAGAATGCTAAAATCCTGTTCTACAACTTCAGCATACTTAAAGCTACTAAAAGGTCAAATTTCACGTATGTACCTCCATGTATGTATATACCAGCTATTATGTGTAACGCTGTTGCTGCCTCCAAGGTACCACCTGGAAAAAACCATAGCAACAACCCAGTGTCACACGAGCAAAAACCTAGTCCGAGCAGGTTTTGAGTCATCAGCGATTGTTGATATTTGAACTAGGCATGACAATTCGCACAAAGCATCCGTGACCAGAGGAGAAATCTGAAAGCAGACGTTTCACAAGTGCACACAGGCAGACTGAGTGTGAGGAGAAGGGCTGAAGCTGGAAATGTGTGCAAGCAGCAATATATCTGAGTGCAAGCCTACAGTTTGAGTACAGGCAGAGCAAATCTAAGTGCACGCAAGGTCTATAGTGTGAGTGTGAGGACAAAGGGAAAGCATTGTAAAATCTGAACGTTAAATCAATAAATCATGCTCTTAAATTGAAAGAACATGCTCTTGAATGAAGATAGGAAAAAAAAGCTCCATAATTTTTTTGGACAGGTTTCCACTCTGTTTTATACATGCAGTAAAGAATATGCTCGAATGACATTTTTTATTGGGAGAAAGATATATGTGTTTGTGTGATGGGGGACCCAACAATTCATTTTGTTCTCACAGCACAAGTCCAATTTTCTGCTGCTTATTTATCAGTGATTTAATTGAGCTAATTCTATGCTACATTATGAGCGTAGTGGGAACACTGAGGCAGAGAGATAAAAGAAGAAAAAATTGATCTGTTTGTGTATGTGTGTGGGAGGGGGTGATGGGGGTTTAAGGGGGGGTGGGGGGTGGGGGGGTGGGGGTGATGAGCGTGACATATAAACAGCATTGTCGAAACAGTGTGACGACAAGGGGGGAGAAATACGGTTGGAGTGGAGTGGAGGAATATGCAAAAAGAATACAGAGCAGCCTCAGGGTAATGAGTAAGAAGCTGGCCGGGACAGCATTAGGGCAACTAGCTTACTTCATTCAATATTGATCTGCTATGCTTCAGAAATGCTGCACATAACATCTCCCTCTCTCTTTCGCACAGACACACACGCACGCACACACACACACACACACACACATGCACACACATTCATGTACACACATCAAGCATCAAGCTCTCTTATGTGCATCCATCACAAGTGGCCCCACAGGTCCCTCGTAAATGGATATGGAAAAGCATTGCACAAACACAAACTGATATTTATAGAGCTAATAGAGATATTTATAAAGTGAAATATTCTCCCTGACAGAAAGGCTGACACATGCTGCAAAATATGACTGCTTGAATATAATAATATGCATTTTAATCAATTAATTTTTCCAGTATCTGTATACAGTCAAGGTCATGGTCCCTTTTAAAGGCAAAAAAGTGAAAGGGCGGTATTAGGCTGATTAGTTGGTTTCCATTTACTGCTGATTTTAAACATGTATACCAATATGTAACAAGCTTCTTTCCTAAACAGTGAGATAAGAAAATGACAACGAGATCAGAGAAACAATTAGGAGGACACTGAATCAAGACAGTAGCAATCAGACTAATTAAGATGGCAGAATAGGATCTGTTTGGCCACAGCATTCTAAACAAGCTACAGGCAGCAGGAGATACACAGGCTAATAACAGAATACAGCCTCTCAAAATAAGACGGGGAGATTTAAAGGTAGGCGTGAAAGGCCTTTCTCCAGGTTGGCCAGGACAAATACTACTTCAATTTTGAAACACATTCTTTACCGAGGGGAAGATATTCTGAACAAACGTATTCATCAAAAACACCTTCAAAAGTCACGCTGAGGTTTTTATTTGCAAGTATAGTTTAAAAGGGGAGGACAAATGCCCCAGACTCTGTTTGCTGATGTCATGGTGCCAAATTGGCAGGGCTGTTGAGAGGGAGTGAAACAGGTCTTCAAAACATTTTCTGTAATCCTCTGTTTGTTATCTCTTCAGGACAGTTCAGCGAATCATAATCACCGTTGCTATTTACTACTTATAAACCTCACTGATCTGCATAAAACAAAGAATGCATCACAACATCAATCTTTCTTTTACTCTATGATACTCATTTATTGTTTAGAATCATTTCAAAGTTGCTTTCTCCATTTTCATGTGAAAGACCTTTCCAAGAGGAATATTTATAATCCTGGTTTCAGTCAAGCTGCATTTATTCAATATTGCCTGAATTATACCAAAATGAATGAGGGGATTTAATCAGGAAATGCAAGCCACCAAAGTACAAACCCATTTCATTGACTAGTGTTGGTGTTATTTTCCTTGAGTCTGACCATTCGCTGTTATTTCATCTGTGCTATTAACATAAATGTTTCCCTGAAAGGCTACGACCATTATTTCATCAGAATAGGAGACTTTCTCTTTGTCTGAATGGGCCAAAGGATGACAAAGGTTGCCTGACCGCACAGTGAGATATCACTGATATATGCACATCGGCAGGTCTCCATAAGCAGCTGTCGGCTTTCATTAAACATGCCGCACTTTGAGCAAGCGCTGCCTTCTTATTGCTAGCTGGCAAAGAATGTGCTCCAGACTCGAGACCACACACATTGTTTCACTTCTATTAGAAAAGAGTCCATAAACTGTTCTAACGTGCCAAAAGAGTGGGAGAGGGTCCAAACGTATTAACTTTGTAATGACATTGCTTGTATGTGTGTGTGTGTGTGTGTGTATGTGTGTGTATGTGCAAACTGTAGTGTGCGAAGGCCAGTTACAACAGTGTGGTGAATTATTGTTGGAAAGTGACCAGACCCAGCACACACAACTGCCCTCTAACTGGTAAGAGCACATGAGTGAAACCATGACCTGTTTGATGCTGGAACTTTTACTGTCTCAATGGAAAAATCCAAAGATCCAAAATTGGACAGTCTTGAGTCCTCTACCGTAAATACATTTCTTCTGATGAACACACCGTACTATTGGTTTTAAAAGTGTATCACTAAAATCTCTCTTGTGGCAGGAAAATGTTTGAGCGTATGTTTTACACGCGTGACTATTGACACAGGACAGGTGGTGACACGCCCCGCTCTACTTGCTCTTTGACCTCTAGGCTCACATATAGCAGCAGGTTTATTAAATACTATGTGATGTCCCGTTGGAATACTTTGATCAGAAGTATAATGGTAATAATACCATTTACTGGTATCACAAAGTGTTTTTAGCATACAAGGAAGTGATGCACAGTAGCAGTCACTTTTAAAATTAGTTTTTTTTTAAGATTGGTGCAGATATAAATCTGAAAATATCCATTTGATTGGCTGGAATATTTCAGGAAGGGATCCATAAGATTTTTTTTGCAGAAAAGTAGAGTGTGGTCAAAATACGGTAGCATAGTCCGTCGTGACAAAGGAAGATGTTCCATCAGGTCACAGATTTTATTATCAAAATACTTGGGCTATGATTAGCAGACTAAGAATTCTTTTTTTTTTTTAATAAATATTAGGGCTCACTACAAACTCTGCCCCTACACTCTTCTTTTATTAATACCAGTTTTGTAAACAACCCAGGAAGAAGCCCTTGCATAATCACATGTCAACCTGATCTTTCTTGCTACACAAAATAATATTTTAGTTTCCTCCAAGCTTTTCAGCACGGTCGGTCCTATTTGGATTTAAGAGGAGAGTAAAAAACAAATGACTTGAGGTTTTTTGAGCGGCTGTTCTCCTCAATACAAAACTGACAGCACTTATCGGGTCCCACTGCTGCACTAGGCTGCTTAACTGCTTTTCACTATCGCTGTGTTTACGAGTGTGTAATGTGTGTACATGTGTGTGTTCCTCCCACGTCTCACTTGATCAGTTGATCAAATTAACCTTTCAGTGATTTCCTCTCTGTTTTCTATAAACACCCAGAGGACAACAGCTGATTTATGTAGATGGAGCGACAGACTAAAAGGCTGGAGCCAGAGCTAGGTGATTGCATTCTTGGCCTTCCCCATACTCGCATCAGACAGACGGACGATTTATTCTGATGAAGGTGAGGGAGGACAGAGCTCTAAGAACGTGTCCTCAAGATTCTCAATAGCACTCCAGACACATTTAAAAGACAAACTCGGGAGAAACGTATCTCCTGTAAATGAGCCAAATGGAACCATCGGTCATTTTTATTTAATGAATAATGATGAGCACTGAGGGAGATACCTTTCAAAGGCTGGTAGATTATTTTGTTTTATTTTATTGAGGCTTTTATATAATTCGGTAGCTTCCCAGTAGTGGTCTTAACATGTTCAAATCCGAATATTCAGCTGTATTACTGCATTCAATGTTTAAAGGCTTACCTGTGGAGACCCATCAGATCCCTGGTCCTTGTTTTTTCTGGCAAGCCTTTTCTTCTTCTTGTGAAGTGGTTTGGACTCCAGGATCATTTCCTCCAGCTCAAATGTAGGGTCACAGTTTAGCCTCCGTCTCTATAGAGACGCGGAAACATGCAGGCACACATTTAAAACAAACAAAGAGATTCATGGGTTCAATTGTTGAATCTTATTAGGATATACAACTCTTGAGACATAACCCACATGCCACGCCAACGCTTAGTGGAGTACACAAGTGGTGTAGTAGTCGTTTGTGAAATTCTAATGGTTTTGATTTCAGTATCAGTCAGTTTCAGTGTTTCTGCACGGTATGCGCTTGAGATTTCTTGTAAATTAGAATATAGCTTACTGTAATGTGTATTTATTTTTTTAGGGGCCGGTATTCTGTAGAAGCAAGATGATTGCGAGCTGTCACTTTTTGTTGTTTATATATTTTCTTCAAAACCAACTTTGTCATTGCTGCAGAAAAGACACACTTTTAACATTGTCTGACAACAGCAACAGCACAGTGCTCTCATGAACTGTGTCTCACCTATTGTGGCATGTTTCTTTGCCAATGTTTTAAACTTTAAGATCAAAACATTAAGAGGAAAAACTAGAATCTAGCCCTACTAAAAGTCTGACATCTGCATCCCATAAAATAATATGCAAAGCTCAAAACGCAGACAGCCAATAAAGACAAAGCAGACTGCTGGGAAGTTAGGAAAGAAAATATAAGGTTCTCTCTTCCTGTTCAGACATTAACAGTCTATAAGGCAGTGAAGACAGAGGATAAGCCTATAATTAGATAGAGACACACTGTCAATTCCCCATCGATCCTCTATGCTTTTCCTCTGCTGTGCCAGCGCGGCCCGCTGGGGAAACCTGCTGCTCTGCAGTCGCAATAGACTTAGAATTTTATCAAACCATCTAGTCATCTTTGCACTTGCAGCATTCATTATTCTGCATGAGACCCGGCACTAAGGAGTGACAATTACTGTCACGTTGCTGCTTCACTAAAACTATCCATTGTTATAGCCATTAAAGTCGTCTTTTAAAAAAAGAAAAGAAAAAAAAAAAAGCCAAGAAATCTTCCAGTTCTGGCATCTAAATTGTCAAAAATGTGCCGCTATTCTTCTAACCATGTGATAGTAAACAGAAACAGGGTTGTGGGATTGTTTGGACTGTTGGTCGGAAGAAAACAAAATGGTCGAGAAATGAATTAGCAGATTGTAAGTATAATCGTTGGTTGCCCTAATTAATACATCTGTCATTCGTGTAGCTGAATAAATATAGCATATATGTGCCCATAAAAAACAAATCAAAGTGCTCCATTGACAGCTATTGTTCTTTTTTTTTTATATATTTTTTTTAATGCCAGTTTTATGACACTGAGTCAAATGAACGGGACGGTTGCATGCAGGCGCTCATTCAGATCTTGTGTCCATATACTACCAGCTTTGAAACAGGGCTCAGTAAAACAGTTCGGTAAAAGACCACCTGTAGGGCTGCAGGCAGATGTTTTTCTCCTTCATGTATACACATGTTGCTATGTCTGTCTCTGCATCTGGGTGTGTAATACACACTCAGTGGGAGATCCAGCTCAGCCCAGCAGAGGGTGGTGTCTACAGCTCGACCAGCAAGGATAAGATAAGGAGTAGGTAGTTCAGACTGAGTCTCCCTCTTTCCCCCACCGCCTCCCCCCTCCCCCCCCTGCATCTTTTCCCCTTCGGGAGAAATACTGTTATGGGAATAAGTATGAGCGAACAGTAGAAGGAAGACAGTTTGAGGGAATTGATGGTATTTTTTCTGAATGTCAGAAAATAGCAAAATCATGCATCATAGTGTCAGTTCTTTTGTTTTTAAAGCATTTGGCAGCACTTTTTTCTAACGTCAGAAAACTATTCTATTCAGAGCATTTTGTTGGGTAGCATACCGAGGCAGTGCTCGGTTTATTTTGTGTACTCACATTGGGAATAAAGCCGGGAGGAAGCTGTTTGCTGAGCACAGCGTCCCAGTTGACATGTGACATGTCGTCCAGATCCTGTAGCTCTGCTAGACAGGAAATGCGCTTCTGGACATCTATGCACAGCAACTGAGGGAGACAAAAGGATTAGAGTAAGAACAATTGTCCGTGGGGAGGCATGGCTGAAAAGTTGGAGGCTTGAGTCCCACTGAGACAGGAGCACATGTTTGCCCTAAAGGATGTGTCTGAGAATGAGGATGCAGGGACAAAGAGGGTTGAGGGCGGATCATATTGAGGAGTGGACAGGAGAGGATCTGGAGAGAGGAAAAGAACATGAGGTACATATGGGAAGCAAATGGTGATGAGGAAGATTCAAGGGGTTGCGAAGTGTGAAGGACAAATATATTGAGCATGGAATTCTCCCCTTACATTCTCACTTTCTTTACATCTCTCCCCCTTTTTATCTCTCTCTCTCTCGCTCTCTCACACACACATACACACATATACACACATATACACACATATACACACACACACACACACACACACACACACACACACACACACACACACACTCACACACACACACACACTCACACACACACACACACACACACACACTCTCCCACACATTTACACATGCGACTGGAATGCCAATGAGGTACGAGGAGTCTGAGCACGAAGCAATGCAACAGTTTGACTGCAGTGGATCGCTGCCAAGACAAAACCCCAAATGCTACAGCGACACTGCATCTTTTAGCTTCACAAGTGACTAAATTTGCAACAGGAAGAATATACCTTCTTAGTTTTAATAAAGAATAGACTGTTAAGATGTAATAATATGCTAATTACATTAAATGGAGAAAAGAAAACTCTTGTTATTAAGGTATGTGCGTTTGCAGCGTTTGTAAACATGGGCTCACTTTGTACAGTATACCTTAGTGTTATTTACCTATGTACTGTGTACCTTTTACACTGAGTCACAACACAACAATTCCTGTTTTTGAATATTTGATGACTATACCTCTCTTGCTGCTCTGCACGCTGCAAGACTTGCACGTACAAATAAGTCGCTAGTGTACAAACTAAGGCTGACATGAAAGTGACCCTCTAATTAAGATTCTGTAGATGCACCTTGTGAAACGAGGCGCTGGTGTCAGGTATGGGTAGTTGTCTTCCCAGAGGAAATAAAAAATTCAAACCGAAGAGCAACTCACCCAGAAAAGCTACACGCATCAACTATTAGTTCCTAGCCTCTCTCGTCCGTATTTATGACAAGATCACACCGGTCAAATTGGTATGACATTGGCAGTTTACTGGTCGTTCTGCATCGGGGTATTGTGGCATTGGAGTTTTGCCAGCAGGCATAATTAATGTGAGAAATTGGCAAGTGCGGGTTTAGATAAATGACCACATGGAGGAGTGGTGGACCCAATTCAAAGGCACATCTGTTGTACAATGTGACACCCTCACCCAGCCCCCAGTTGAGAAAGGATTGGCGGACACTTCACTTTCACAGCGGCTAGTCATTTCAGATCCGGCTGGTTGTCTTTTGGTTGGATTTATGACCGAGCAGTGGTGAGAGGGGTAGTTTAGTAGGTATAGTAAGTAATGTATGCTGTGCATTATGAGCGTGCCAATCATTTACCTTTCTGAGTAGAGACTTCATCTCCAAAGACCAGGCTGCCGGGTAGCTGGGATGGACCTTGTGGAAGGTCTGAAGGATCTCATTAGCCGGTGTACTGGATCTCATCACATATGGTCTCTGAGAAGAGGAGAGGAGAGGAGCATGTTACAGAATACTTGTATTCATAGCCATGCACTGCCTGGATGAGTTGCTTTGATACAGTGTGCGTCTTAAAGTTAGTCCTTCGGTTGGCCCTCTCTACACTCTCTTCCTCTTCTCCTTGTGCTCTCCTTCCGTGAACCCATTTCCTGCACCGATGAGAACAAATGATAGAGGAGACAGAGAATAAGGGACTATTCTCAAAACAACTTAAACCCTTTGCCTTTCAGTGTGAGAGGGCTTTCTGTGGGTCATAAAACAAGGGGCAGCTTGTTGACATCTCTTCACACCAATCCTTCTCCACCCTGTGGTCTATTTCCGGGACAGGAAGACTCCTCCCACTTGAGTTGGAGAATGACACAGTGACCAGACACAGCAGGATGAGGCTGGTTTGAGGTGGACAATCTGCCCCTTTGCCCATGTCGCCCAGATTGTTTGGTTATAGACACACTTTTAATGCCACTTCGGCCTCATCCGATGGCTCATCAGAGGAGATGAAAGAGAAATGGGAGCAACATGCAACATGTCATGCAACATGCCATGCGTACATTTTTATTTCAGGTTCTTTTAAAAAAAATGTTTTCTTGGGACATTTTGTCTTAATTTGCTGGAGCGGACTGAAAGACTGGAAAGGGGAGAGAGAGACGGGACCACATGCAGTGCTGCGCTGCAGGCGCTCCATTCCATGTTCTTTTAGATGCATGATGTTAATTATATTCCCCATACAGGTTACACATAAGGTGTCAGAGAGCCAGTTATATTTTCTTTGAGAGTCAGATTTTCAGATGACAGAAGGCAGAAATTGACTAAACATGTTTTCAATATATTCACACTATTTTGGAAATGTACCCCTGTGTTCCCTCTCTGGGGTTAATTGTTGTCTAATTCATTAAAATGAAGAAGACAAAAGGAGGAGGCTGAAGTTGGAGAAACTAAGTGACGGTGACTGATTTGCAGCTCTGGAGAGATGCTGAGTTGCTTTGATCTCTACCTGCAACCAGTGGTCAGGCCCAGCAGGGAACCCTGGTCGCTGGGAGAGGAGATACATGATGAAGTGACGTGTGGTTGGAGCTTAATACCAGGTCTGAACAGGGCCTTAAAGGAATACTTCTCCCACTAAATAACCATTTGCATATCAATTACTCAATTACAATGTTGTTTTTCTCGCATGCCTCCACGGTGATCAGAGAAGAGGCAAAGGCTTGATGAATTGAAGTAAAGGGGGTCCTCGTTTAACAGAAGCAAAACTATATCAAAACATCCATTTGAAAACTCTCACACAAGTCCTGCGGTGTAGCACTTCTGCATCTCACGCTTGCACAGAGTCGCGCTCCTCAACTGTGCAAGTCGGAAGTATTTCAAATATGTTTTAGTGGAGATGCATGTGTTTGGGACGTCCTGAGCATACGACTGGATTAATGAGACTTGGATTATGCTGTACGAGTTGTGTGAGAGTTTTTCAATGGGTATTTTTAAATATTAGCTTTGCTGTTTGTTAAACGCAACCCCCATTTACTTAAATTCAACCTTTTCTACCTTTTTGGACTCTCTGTTCGCCGTGGAGGCACGCAATATAAATGTTTTTCTTCAAAAACACGTTTTTCTTCAAGAATTCAAGGTAACAAGCGGTGAGTCATTGATATAAATGTGATCCTTTTGTTGGTGAATTATTCTTTTTAGAGAGAGATAAGATGAAGTGGAGGCTGAAAGAATCGAAAGGTGCCTGGAGCTGGATAATAGCGAGCTAGCTCTCCATTTTCAACAGCCAAAGAATTCTGCAAATGTTGTAATATGGCAGTTGGAGAAAGGTGTAGCTGAAAGTCCCTTGGAGACAGAGGGATGAGGTGAGAATTGCATTTCAATGAGAATGTGGGGGCGGTGTGCAGAGAGAGGGGTGAAATAAAGTTTAGGAGAGGGTTTGTAGAGGATGCAGATTATACAGGAACTTTCAAAAAGGGGCTAACGCCTATGCCGCTCAATTCTGGGTGAGTATATGTGTGCTCAGCACTTACTACCTAAACGAGTGAAGGTTAAAAGCACTTGAAAAATCACAGGGCACAGCTTTAAGGTAAGAGAGAATACTTCAGGTAAATGGTGCAGGTAAGCTGTAGCTTTGAGGTCAAAAGGAGGACAGAACATATTCTAGGAGGCTTCAAGGAAGGTTTGGAGGTGAGATCAAGTTTGAGCTCTAAACATGAGCCAGTGGGAGTAAGATATAACTGGGTCAGAATGTGTTTTAGAAAGCAAAATGGAAAGTTCTTAGGTAAAGTAACTCGACAGTTTTATGGAGTAGGGTGAAAGGGAGAGCATTGAGATGTCTAAATAGAGGAAATGATTTCAGGAACCCTTCATGACAGCTCCAGATCAGTTTCAGGTGTTCTGGGTCAGTGTGGACAGAG
The DNA here is from genome assembly GCA_016806645.1 of Ophiodon elongatus. Classification (NCBI taxonomy): domain Eukaryota; kingdom Metazoa; phylum Chordata; class Actinopteri; order Perciformes; family Hexagrammidae; genus Ophiodon; species Ophiodon elongatus. The sequence goes on along the minus strand of JACSYO010001980.1, from coordinate 3,150,408 downwards.
GATACTGTAGTTTGGGTAATCGTCCCCCTGAAATATGAGAGTAAATTCTGCCGCCGCAGTCTGGGCTGCTGTTAGCTCCAAGACCCGACCTTATATAGCGAAGAGAATGAGTGAAAGCATTATGTCCTGTGTTTATTTCCATGACATCAGAATTAAACTTCTCCAGATGGGACCAGCATGAAATTCAATAAATAATATTTAAAAAAAATCAATTCCAATTATGTGACCCTTAAAATAACTCAAATTCTATTTGCTCATTCTCCGGGCAGCGATTCGTCTCACACCGTGACTAAACATTTAAACATCTTTCTCAGTAAGGTCAGCTTAAAATTTAATTACAACCCCCCCCCCCCCGCCCCTTTTTTGTTTTGAGAAGGCTGAGTTCTTTCTGTATGTCTTCTTTCCTGCTGCCAGGACTCTTCTTGTAGGTGTCATATGTATTTTCCACTGCAGTAAAGTGTGACAAACTGCCACGCTGAAGTGAGTTAAGATAGACTCACCTGTCCTCTAAGTAGCTCATATGCTGTGATGCCCAGCGACCACCAGTCGACAGAGAAGGAGTAGCCAGGGTGGGACCCCTCGAAGGTTTGGAACAGCTCAGGAGCTGATAGACAGAAAATATTACACAACAAAATCAAATATACATATGGTGTGTGATAACACTATCTTTGCTAGGTTAGAAATATATTTCTTTTGGTGTTGGTGTATTATTGATGCCTTTTCCTTGTTTTTTTTTTTAAATTTTAGTCGATGACAGTTTGAATTACAAAAAAGACATGTCTTCAATAGGAATATAGTTAAAATAGACATTGTTTTTTTTATTACGTAAATGTTCCACAATGGCTTTATTCAAACAAAATTGCAGAAAGAGCTGAAACGCGATGAATTTTAAAACCTACTTTGCAGTTGAAGCCTTAATTAATGACCATTGTCACTGCGCGGGACACTCGTTCCCTCTTCTCACAGCAAATGCCCTCATGGATGTTCTCATCAACTTTATCACTCATTAGATGCAATAGGCACGAATGAAAACTGAAATAATAGCGAGGGAGTACTGCAGATGTTGTAAGTGCTTCGGAAATGTTACCAGGTCCGACCCAGTCAGACCGCCGTCGCAACTCTGGGTGCTTATTAATACATGAGACATGTCACATTAGCTGTCACCTTTACGTAACAAGTTGCATGTCTGAAAGGGGCTTGTAAGACAGATCAGCACATGCTGTGTAGGTTGCTTATTAATGTCTTGTAACAGCAGACTTTACGGTTTGTTGTGGTTCTGGGATGATTAAATTCCTATTCCTTTTTGCCCGAGGCTGGTATTAATTATTGGGCTCTAATTTGGAGCCAATATAGTATCAGAATGTGTTTGTAATGAATAATCGACCAAACAGGTTTTCTGGGCGGGACGAGCTATCAAAACTCAGAAATTATTTTTCCCCCTCCTGTGAAAAGGAATAATCTATTATAGTTGTTCAGCTGTAATCTTGTTTCAAATGGTCAAGATGAATTTCCATCATTCATCACTTCTTTCTTCATTATCTGGATTACTGTGTCAAAATCCAGACTGCCATGACACATACTGTACACTCTGAAACATGCATATACACACACACGCACGCACACGCACGCACACACACACGCACACACACACACACGCGCACACACACACACACACACACACACACACCCCCTACGCCTCGTCGTTATGGCAGGTTTGCTCTGCTCTCTTACCGAAAAGGAAAAAGTGTAGTTCATCTACTGAAGCTACAGAGAGACACATGAATAATCTATTCCACCACCGAGTATTCACCTGAAATCACACGCGCTCACAAGATCATTCTCCATCATGAGCACAGGCTATGTAAGAATAAAAGCAGGCGCACACAAACACGCGCAGCCTCGTCATTCATATCCCCCTGAAATCCTGTTAAGCTCCTATCTGATCTCTCAGGAGCTGAATCCTCATCGACCTGATCACTACTGGACTTAGGAGTCATGAGGAGGGTGATTGCGGCGGAGCTGAAAAGGATAAATGTTTCTAAAGGCAACATTACTTTCTTTAAAACGTTAACACCGACTCAGGCATCAAATCAAACAAAGAAGAATGTACTACACATACTTGTCTCCATATTATAAATATCCAAGCTTATTGTAGTCACTAATTTGTCACTTAAAATGTCTCCTGAGCTTTAAACCTTCACTATGTACCTCACAACAAAGTACTACCATTTATTGGTCAATAGCCGCCCACTTATTTGTAGCTTTTTCCCGGCCATCGGGCAGCTAATATTGACAAAAGTCAAACTCTGTGAACTTGGCTTTAGGAGCTTTAAGGGTGAAAACATGTTTTTCTCAATTGCTCCCTTGTACAGGAGGTTTACAGGTTTGTACAGAAATTCTTTGTGGTGTTTTTGTCTGCATGTCTCCCTCAAGTTTTTTTTTTTTCAAACCTACTGTAGAACGGGTTTTATGTAAGAATTACAACCTGAATTTTAATTTGCACCATGTGCTGGGTGTTGTCACTTGTCTCCTCACATCAAGCCTGGAGGCAAGGCTTAACAAAGTTAGTCTCCAATATCCCTTCAATGTCATCGGGAATTTGGATTAGCGAACATAAGCGTGCTCTGTGGAGTTTATATGATTAACGTTCCATAATTTCTCTAAATTAAAGCTAATAGTTTCAAACTGCTTCCTCGAGCTTTTATTGGATGTGTAGTATTAAAGTTTCTTGTGAAGCATTGGTCAAAAATGTGTTTTCTTACCCATGTACGGCTTGGTCCCAGCAATGGACGTTGCCTTTAGGTCATCTTTCACAATGGCTGCGATGTTGAAGTCTGTTAGATGGACGTGTCCTGTAGAACAGAGAGATCATATTACCGCAAAGGGACACGGAGCACGCTCACTCGTGTGAACCCTATAAATCCAAAGTGGCACAAAGCTATAAGATCACACAGCTCTGTTTACTCCATCAATATCAACTGTTTCCCCTAAGCGTTGAAGCTTTTTCCCGTTTTCCAAGCACAGCTTACACATAGCAGGTGTCCCAATAGGCTGCTGATCAAAGGAATTTTAATACACAACATAATAGAAATAATGCCTTGTCCTTTATGCATACTTACAATCATTGCATTGAGGACATTAAAAGGCATCAAATGCAGTTTAACTGCGGCTTTATTGATGGAATAAAACATGTGTGGAATTCAATTGTGAGTGTTTCATGATTTCTAAAGTCAAAGTCAAACCATTGACCTGTGTCTCACCATGCTGCAAGATGGCCCAGAGTCTATGACATGCACACTGAGCACACACTAATGAGCTGAATGTGTGTGCGTGTGCGTGTGCGTGTTCGTGTGCGTGTGCGTGTGTGCGCGCGCGTGCGTGTGTGTGTGTGTGTGTGTGTGTGTGTGTGTCATACTGAGTGAGACAGAGCAGGGGAGTTTTTGCCGCAGGGTGATTGTTCGGATGAATGGACGTCCTCAATCATCTCACAAACACATACAGTACGTCCACCATTAAAAAAAACCAAGTAGCCATACTGTACACAGTTCAAAGATATATATATATATATATGTATGTATTTATCTCAACCTCAAACCGGTAACTGTGTGTGAATATAAAGCAGACACAAGCTGGCCAGCTGTGTTTATTTATACTGAGCTTTAAATATAAGAGAACTGCACATAGAATGCTCCTCTCCTCCTTTATTTTTCTCCTTCTCTTTCCCTCCTCCCTCAATGTTTTCCATCACTCTCTATTACCACATCTTTTCTTTCTGTATGCCTTTTTTTTATCACCCTCTTCTTGTCTTTTCCTGTTTGCCTCCCATATGATAGCTTTCCTCTGTCCTCTTCATTATTCAGGATTTCATTCCTGTTTTGTGTTACTATAGCTCTGATTTTCTTTTTACCCCTCTGTGTCCTTAACCATTTGAAATATGCTGAAATATGCTCACATACTGTATTCTAATCTGCGGCGTATGACTTTAGCTGCGTAGTGAAGCACAGAGGTGGGATTGGGTGGTGCTTTGCAGGTAGAAAAGGACCATTGTTAATGCAGTCTGAAGACTGTGACAGAGGTGCAGCAAAACGCCAGACTATAAGTGGAGCTTGAGTAAGAGTAGAGCTTCTTTCATGTTTTCATATTTAATGATGTCTGCTGTCTCTGTCAAATACAGTACTTATCTCCCTTTTTTTTTTCTGTCTGCATCTCTCCTAGCTTTGCAGAAGACAGATTTAGGACAGGAGTTTTACACAGTAGCCAGCGGGAATAAATGGATAACCATCTTCAAAATGTTGGGCTGCATGGATAAAAAGTATCTAGTTGCAAAATAATATGCAGAAAATGTCAACCAAAGTGTCATTCTGAGATCAGTTCAAACCTCTCTGGTCCAGTTAGGTGTAAGGAGCAATACAGCCTCTGGTGTCCAATAGCAGAGGCTTTTAGACTCACAGGATTGCTCTTGTATAGTTGTTAATTTTTCTATAGAAACTATGAGAGTTAAGTGTAGTTTGGAGTCTAGTTAGTGTCGTGATTTCAGATATATGGTAATGGTAACAGGACACAAACATGGCATAGTCAGAGAGAACTAGCGTAGGTCAGAGAGAGATTAAGAGATGAGCTATGACACAGTTTCCAAATCTGTATTATGGAAAATGTACAGAACATTGCTTTTGGGTAACAGAGCTTTGGCCCCACGGTGTGGAATACTTGCAGGGTACTGTGAATGGATGTGATAGACAGTGGTTTCTGCCTGGTGAATCGAAAGTGGATCCCAGGGAGAGAAAAAAGGAACTTTAGGGCTCAAAACTAACTTGCCATGCTGGCAACCAGGCATCAGCTGCTGGTTGCCAAAACATGCCATTTTTAGTCACCTTATATTTGTATTAATTAAGAAACTATGCAGCTATATTCATACGCTTAAATAATGGAAATGTGACATGAAACAATAAAAGCTTTAATACATTAGCGAACAAAGGTTTGTTGACATAATATATATTTAAATTAGTGACCATAACAAGCCAGCCTAACTTAAAAATGACTTTTACTCTTTTTTCATTTTCAGCAAAGTCAGTCTTTTGATGCCTTATAACTATGACTGAATTAACCATTAACCGTTGCAATGCTTTTAATGTCATTATTTTGAAGCCTCAAACAGTTCTTCGTTGCATTTATTTTCCTTTGGATTTGAAGCTTCTATCGCACTAGGCCACTTCACTCAATCCTGCGTGTGCACTACATGAAGAGAATACAGGTCAGACTTGAATTTGTGAAAATAATACATGCAGTTCAGAGTGGCAGTATTCCCTTAAAATTCAAATATAATCTCTGGCTCTAAAATCATCAGATTAACTCCCGTTTGTCACCAGTCAAACTGTTCCCTGCTCGTGAGTGTTGAAATGTGAGGTGGCTGAACAATAGTTCAGCAGGTTACCGTGTGGCTTAGTTATCTAATGTGTTTTGCCGGGATTACCTCCACAACTGTCGGGTTTGATCCTTAGGTTATGTCACGCTGCTGCATTTCTCCTCTATTTTTTTATTTCTCTTTGCAATATATACCTTATACTGTACATACACAAATGAGCCTACTAATGGTCCCGATCTGGACATCTGTTGGTCATTTTAAACACCTCTACACAAACATTGTATAGATGCTTTATGTAACAGGACTTAAACTCCATTGGCCTGTTTCACGAAGCAGGAGTAATGACGCCACAGCAGAAGATCAGCCCTCTCCAATGCATTGTCAACTCCATATTAGCTTGCAGGCTTGTCTTGTTCCTATACATTTCCAATATGAATTTCATGACTTTGTTCCCAAAAGCTCAAACTGATATTTCTTATCAAGAAAGATCCTATACTGTATTTTCCCAAAGAGCCCCGTGGGTGATGATGTGGCAAACATATGCACCACCGCTTCTTTGTCTGGGAGAGGAGGAGAGAGAGCCGTGGTTCCCCCCACAATGTCACCTCTTAATGTAGTGCCCGCGTATGAAGCATGCATACGTGCTCACGGTTTATAACCCAGACAACGGCCCCCTCGGAGCTTCTCCCAGCATCCTGGGGCTATGCCATTTAATAAAGCAACATCGCACGTGCGTGAGTAAATTGTTTTTCTCTCTATGAAGCAGCTCCCAGAGGAACACAGGAGGAACTGGTCGATTCAAGCTTGCAAAAGTGACATAGTGTGCAGAAGTAAACAGCCTGCTGCCCCCCGCCCCTCCACTATTGTTTTAGACTTAAGTGGAGAGGTCTGCATTGGAAAACAGAGTGTGGGTAGAATGCATGAGGAGGAGGGACGTGCTTGTTGAGTTTAAAAGGACACGCACACATACAGTACAGAGAGAGAGAGAGAGAGAGAGAGAGAGAGAGAGAGAGAGAGAGAGAGAGGGAGAGAAAGAGAAAGCACAGGTAAACGTTGGTTGTCCTGTGGAAATCAGGATTAGGCTGACAAAGCTGCCTTTCTCTTTCTGCTGCCTCCTTATCACTCTTCTTCCCATATTTTCTTCTTTCTTTGTCTACTCTGATTTTCTTCCTTTGACAAATCTTTATCTCCAGAAATGTTTGCTCATCACTTTCCTCTTTCTTGTTGTATCATTGTGACTCTCCCTGTGTGTGTGTGTGTGAGTGTGTGTGTGTGTGTGTGTGTGTGTGTGTGTGTCTCTCTCGCTCTGTCTTTCTTTGTCTGCTTCCAGTTTGTAGCGACAGCAGGGCTGCCATCCCACATAGCCCTTTAGCAGCTGCCCAGTGCCCTCCAAGATGTCAGGGCTTTGTGTGTGTGTGTGTGTGTGTGTGTGTGAGTGTGTGTGTGCGTGGGTCTTGGTATGTGTGTACACTATAGGGCCAAAGGTTATTGGTCTTGGGCTGTTTTTCATGGTTAGGTTTAATCCGCATAGTTCCATCTAAGGGAAATCTGAATCCTACACTATAGTTAGTTCATTATTCATGGGCCTAAATATCACGATATTGTATATACATTACAAACAGCTCATGAATAAAACTATCACACAACATGATCATGTTCCAACATTTTCAGGAAAGTGTGTAACATAACCGAGACTTGTCTGTGCCTGTAAATATAGATTTGAGATTGTTTCCGTTCTGATCAAATTCTACTCAAATCTCCTGAGTTGGAGGACAAATGTCATTTGTTTTATATGCCATTGCCAAAAGGGCACAGGTGTTCAGGTAGCACATCCTCCAAGTTCAATGAACAATCTCTGTACTTTGAACTTGTTAAGTTAATTCTCAAATGATCGGTCATATACAGTCTACTCTCTGAATCAAAGACTATATAAGTGGACTTCCTCACCACGACATCAGCCATTGGTTTGTAGACTACGATTTTGAAGCCTTGAGTTCGACATTTTGGCTGTCGCCATCTTGGTTTTTGTCCTCATTTTTTTACAATGTTTACTGAGGGTAATAAATCAAGTGAGAAGTAGGGTCGTTTTCTTATAGACTTCTATACAATCGGACTCCTTTTTGCAACCAGAGGAGTTGACCCACGCAAGTTAAAGACAGTTCTGCATTGCCAGAATCAGAGGTTGCCGCTTGGTCTGTGTACAGCAGATGAACAGTTGATTCAGGGTTTAGTTCACAATAGGACTGTGCTGTTATAATTTCTTGCTTCACTGGAAGCTGGCGTGAGTGTGTAATATACTTCTTAGTCAGAGGACATAACCTGTGGTAGAAAATTACTGAAATATGTTATTTGCTGAATCACTATTAAACCACCAGCTGAATGACTCAAAGGGGGCATTGAAACCTTTTGATGGGACAGAAGGTCCAGACTGTCTGGTCGTAAAGACCAGATGACCTTGGGGGTGTCTCAATTTCTTGAGATATGTTTGTTGGTAACTGGTTCTGACTGGATTTTGGTGTTTGGAGAAGACAAAATAGCTGCGAAGAGCTGTATACACCTATTTTTTTGACCTTGCAGCGTAGACTTCTTTAATGAACAGGTCAAGTTCGATGTCACTCCAAGCAAAGCCAATTAGAGAGTTTCAACGTGTTTGAAACTATTTGTTCTTTATTCTTTTGGCCATGTAGTGTACATGTGCATACTGTGCCATCTTATGTCTGGGATATCTGCGTGTTTCTCGAGAATGGATCATAACATGAAGCACTTGAATATACCTCTTGATTGACATATTGATGGAGGAATTTACAATCTGTCTTTTTTCTGCCTTTATTTACAATTGCACTGACATGTACACACACACACACACACACACACGCACTGCTCTGTGTGTGTGTGTGTGCGTGCATTTGTGTGTCTGTGTGTGTGTGTGTGTGTGTGTGTGGGGATGTGTTGATGTCTATTTGTGTCAAACTGAAACTGACACTAAAGCCTATGAGACTTTATCAATCATTCAGAACAGGCAGTGAAGGAGGCATCATTAATATAACCCCGTTCTCCACAGTCCTATGACATCACATATTTCAGAGAAAAAGAACACGGTGTTATTGTCACAGTGCTTCAACCAACGCATACTGGCGTAGTGTGGACCAAAAATAAAAATGCCCTCTATGTTGTACTTGTTAAAACCTGGTATTAGGTGCTTTCTTACTTCTGCAAGGCCTCTCTGGGCACCGACTGAAACCTGCCTCTGAGCATTGCTCCTTTTGATCTGTGCAGAAGTGATCCCAGAGGTCTGAGGTATGGTGAAATCCTTAAGTCAGAAGCTGTTATGTCTTGAATTTGGGACGCTAAGTCAAGTCAGGTCACCATGTTAAATGTTATTACCAGACGTCAACAAGTCTTATTGTGCTGGAATTCCACCCACTAACCTCCATATGAATAAATGGAAATATAATAATTAGAAAAGGGATCTTACCATGTTCATCCAGTAGTATGTTGTCAGGTTTGATGTCTCTGGAAGGGAAAACACAAACAGTACAGTGGAATTAGTACGTCTTTTTTGTGTTTTTGGGTAGTGAGTAAAATCAGGAACAGATTGCACTTGCATGTAATTTCTGTGCAAATATTTAAAATTCTAATTTGCCGTTGGATTTTCAGAATCTGAATACAGTCAGTGCCAGAGTCTTTAGGCAACAATTGTTATTGTAAATACAAAGACAGTTAAGTATTGTTCGTTAAAACACCTTAACCACCTAAAGTTTGTTTATACTTGCGCTTGGCACCGCGGCACAAACCTCCGCAGATGGCGCGCAATGCACGGAGGCGTTTATACTCTATGTGCTGTTCGTTGCATTATTCTCTGAAATGCCAAGGGCGGAGAAACAAAATAAACTGTGAAGAATCAAGAAGACAACGAGTGTAACCCATGGACTTAGATACAGTTTATGGGTGTAAGCAGCAAAAAGCCATAAACCAATCTCTACAATGCCATGGAGGGATTGTAATTATCTGTAAAGGCATATCTACATACATAACCCTCATCAAACATGTATTATAAAGAAACAACGGATTATTCAGGAAACAATTTGATTTGACTGCAAACTATTTACTGAAATGAAGACTTTAAAGACCTCCTGTTTCTAAAGCATCTAAAACTGAACTGGCCTTCTTTGTACAATCCCTATACATCTAAATAGTGCTTTTATCAGTGAACTACTTGTGACAGTCACGTGATCGAGCGCGCGCCAAGTAACGGAAATTCAGAGGTGCGCGACCAAGCGCCGGCCGTGAATATGTCATTGGCGTGTGCGCCGGCTTCACTACATTGTGTTTAAACTAAGCTTACGCTTTCCTGATATGTATCAAGCTTAAACCTAGAGGCCCATTCTAGTCTTCTATACATTTTCTCATGACCCAAAACATATTCTAGATTATTTAGTATGAGGCGAAAATTGCAATGCCGTGTCTCTGTGTGTGAAATAATACAATTATGTTATTTGTTGAACAACCAGCTCACAAAATGACACTGGAGACCAGGTTTTGCAGCTCAATTAGTTAAAGTACGAGGTATACGAGAATATGCGAAGTTTTAGTTGCCTAAACTTAAGCATGACTTCACCACAGTGGAGGCAGGTCATAAAACATTCATAGAAGTTATTTGAATGTGCTGACAAACAACCTGCTTGGTTGTTTAGGTATGCTAACTTACAGTAATAATAATAATAACAATGCATTTAATTTGTAACGCACTTTTCATTCATAAAGAATCTCAGAGTGCCCTCATGTGACCTCATTAGGCCAGTCAGAGGAATTATCTAACAGCAACTAAATGATGACACCTTTAGTAATCCCAGTCTCATCATATCATCACACATTTGGTCCCGTTAGGGACATTATTAAAATGTGCTTTAAAGTAGTGTTGTAGAGCAAAATATACTACAGTAGTAATCCACAAGATTCTTGATTTTGATTTGTTGTAAAAAGTGATAAGCAAACGGTGTTTCAGCACCGCACCTCCCACAGTCCACCTGTAAATAAAACCGTGTGGGTGGTGCTCGGATGTCTCATTTACTGCTGATGACGCTTAAGTTTCTGTAGGTGGCACTCTCCTCTTTGTCCTGCCAGGGAGGTTACATTGCTCATATCAGTTACCCAGATCTTCCTCTACCTATTCTACAGAAGCCACGTTTTCTGCTGCTTCAAGTCTTACAACATAACACTTCCTGTGTGTCAGAGTAATACCCAAAGCTGTGTGAACAGATCATCAAACGAAAAAAGCTTCCCGGAGATGAATATACAAGAAGGCTGACTCACTATCGTGTTGAGTCATTTCACCTCAGTAAGTGACAGAAATTGACATATAACACACCCATATATACACTTTAAAATGGCACTCTGACGCAACACTGTACCAGGTGTGTGTGACGAAAAGAGATGGAAATAAGATTGGACAGCAGGTTAAGCTGTGGGAGTAGCTGAGACACCTGAGAAGAGGAACAGGTGTGGACTGAGGCTCTTACTAAAGTCACAACTTCTGCTTCTTTCTCATCACTCCCATTGTTTTTCAGCACCTCTCTATTTTCTTTTGCTTTGACGCCACATACATCCTACTGGCATCCAGAAGGATCCGTGGTGCAGCCATTGAGCGGCCAGAGCACCTCTGGACTGAGACACATCTGTAGATATCTGATTGGAAACCTCAAATGTGGTTTAGAACCAATTTGCCAAAAAACAAATTTCATGTGGGTTTTTGTTGTCCAGAAAATCAATCTGGATACAATCTGGATATGCTAAAAGAAAAAGAAATTGGGCCGGCAGTCTGAACAGGGACTTCTTTTTTACTTGTACCTTACTGGGTACAGTGAATACAGGCTGAATTTTCCTGCTACTGCAACGATGCACTTTCAAAGAAATGACATTAATGTGATTTTCTCAACAAACACATACCTAACCAGTGTCTTTTTGTAGTTGTTGTAGCCAGGAGAATGAGCCATTCGTCAGCTTAGATTTAGTTCTGATACACTGTACTTTCACTGCACTGCGTTTTTGAGTGACGTTCGGCCACTCATGTCTCTTTTGTTGATAAATGCTCCCCTCTCTGAATCACCCTTTCTTCTCCTGACAGTAATGTACTATGGCTTATAAAATACTCTGCTCTCGATTGGAACCATAGAAAGTGAATTTATAGAGAAGATTCATTTTGACAACAGATGTCAGAGCAACACAGACTGCGGATTCCCAAATTGTTACACAGTGTCATAAAGGCACGAGTATTATTACCAACGTCCTTGATGACAGTCAGCCACTTCAAACAACAGTTCAGTGCCCAATGACATCCCTCCTGGACATTTATTTTTAATTCAAAGTAATTAAATTATTCATTTCTTTCTGATCATTTTCACTGATCTGTATCTGTCCTGGACACTTTCTCTTACTTTCATAACATTGTCTGTGCCACTCAGACTAATTCATAATAACATATGTGCCTGCATACAGTTTTCCCCCACCACTGCCCATTCACACACAGAAACATAGACTCTCACATGCACAGACAGGCATGCGCATCCACGCACACTTAAAGTATCGTGCAGTGTCAGATTCCCATAACTGCCATCCTCTCCGAAGACATATGAGAGTTTTTTTTATCTGAACTGTCTGTTTCCTGATGCATGTGTTAAGCTGCAGACCAAAAGAGGGGAAGGGCACAGTGTGTTCTCGGCTTCTCTCTGTTCTCTAGTCTCTGGAACGTATCCCCACAGCTCTAAAGATGCTTTGAACTGGAGAGACGATATTCAATATTCAGCATCCTTCTCAAATGTTCCACTTGTGCATGATGGTCAAATGCAGGACTCCTTTTGAGAATTACCACACCCTGAAATTAACATCTACGTTGTAGAATTAAGATATTTGAGAAGTAACTGTTTTTGAGTTCATTACCAGGGTTTGTGAGGTCAGTGTGCTACTCTCAAGTTTTTGTTTTTGTATTTGACTTGATTTGTAATTAGGCTTTTTCAGCATGTTTGTTGGAACAAAATAATACACAATGTAGGTTTTTAAGGGAAAAGAATGGGCAATAGTTGGGACATTCCAGAGGACATTAATGTGTTCTGGTGAATCACAACAGGTTAAAGACCGTAGCACTGTAAGAGACACACTCATTGTGCATCCTCAGTATAAGACAGCAAGTGTCTCCTCTAATTGAGTCCACAACCCTGTAGGAGCCCAGCAATATTTAGCATATCAAAGGCCATGCTGACCTGTGTTTTGTGTGGCGGATCGAGTGGTGCGGGCCCAGGTGGGGGTGAGAAAGGTCGACCATGTAACCCTTAATTAGCTGACATTTGCCTCAAAGGAAGGCACTAGTGGAGAGAGGAGGGACGTGTGTCGCTGCACCAAAAAAAAAAGAAGAAATAAACCCTCTCTTTATAGCCAAAGGCCATGCTGCCATTGTGAAGCCACGGGACGTGGAGGGGTTGAGCTAACTGGCTCTAAAGATAAAGCAAAGCAGCAAGGCTCGTTAGGAGGTGGCGTGTGGTAATAGCCAAGCTGCTGATGTCGAGGTGACGGCGATGGCCATGACTGATCTTTTCTTCTGACAATGGACATTAAAGAGCAAGAAAATGCTCCCAACACATTTTCCAAAGATGACATGTTCTGCAGCCATACTAGTTCGATACACAATATTAACATTATCAAGGGTGCGTCGGAAAAGAATTGACGGGAAAAGAGATGCGTCTAAGTGCAAGGCATGTACATTTGCCTCAAATACGTACTGCAGTTCAACACTGTCAGCTATTTCGCTTGGTCACATACTCTTGACCACCTGATGTCTTTGCAAATTATTACTCCAAACTCCCTACAAAGCTGAGATATTTATGACTATATATGTCTCCGGTCAATCGCTGCATTGAATTAAAAAGCAAAACAAAACCTACTTAACACTGGGAAAGTGACTGTACAGTCAACAAAAAAAAAGTGGATTTAGTGTTGAGCAATTTAACCGGGCGTATTTACCATGTATGTGGCTATTCTGGATTGTAACTTGTTCTAACTTTACACTTTCCATCTCCATTGAGATTTGGATTTGAGGAAATGAGAACTTGGGCAAAACAACTAATATCAGGGCAAGTCCTCCAGCTTTCTGAATAAATATGGTTTTCACATGATTCATTTCTCTTGTCTCTGTGTCTGACCAAAAGTAATCACAGAAAGAAGCTGCCTGAAACGGCCAAGATGGCTAACTGCATAGCCATATGCCAGTTGCAACCATACAAGATGCAAAATAATGAGCTTTATTGAAAACAAAACAGAACAAATGACAGGATGGTCTCAGATACCCTGAATGTGCTCTGCTTTGTAGTGGTTTTGCTCTAAAATAGTCAATATTTTAGAAACCTCAGAGACTTATGAGGCCTATTATAGATGTCACAATCAATACTCTCAGTTTCTCAGTTGCATTCAGTTTAATGCTCTATTAACTTAATTCTATTTTCCTTTCATAAAAGTTGACATAAAGTAATTACCAACTAAAGTCGTTTTGTCAAGAAAAAAAGTCAAAATGAAAAGTAGGTCAGACGGCTCTGTAATGATCATGTCTAGGGAAAGAGCTGTGCTAATATTCCCTTTTGTTTCCTTGACTCCATAAGAGACTTTTAATGTGTACAATGCCGTGCCATAATTTTGATTATAGTCATTAAAAACATTTGGAACGTTCTTCAGAAGTGGTCTTGGTGATGAAGTCCACTTAGTCCCATAGATATAATTACATTTTATTTTCATGCAGTGGGTTTTGGATGTAGCCACTTGTGGGTTTTTCATTCTATGTTGAACACAATATTACTGATCGGATTGAAGTTTTTAAATTAACTAATCCTTTTGGGATTCAAGTTCCATTTCTATAGTAAAGAGAAGACTTGAGGGAGCACAGGTTTGGGACCTGCATATTTCAGCTAGCGGTTTTGTTCTGTGTTCATTAGCGTTGATTACTGCTATATGCACCATGTATTAGTGCTGAGAAACAGATGGGTCTGTCGCAGCCCTGGTCACACCTGTGCTGTGAGGACGGGACTACTTGACTAGGTGACGCCTCAACCATCTGCAAGCGTTTACCAGTTTCAATGGGATGCTTTCCGAGGTAACACAACAGAAAGCTGTCCGAGGATACTGTTGTATCAGATGAAATGTGATGGAAAAATAATTTGGAGAAATACTTGAATTCAGCCTCTCAACTGAGATCCTGCACTGTGTACTGTCAGTCACTGAAATATGAGGTAGCAATTTGTGATCATCAGTCATTCTTTGTCGCTGCAGTCGAACATAAAATTGGAGAACTTTTATGTGTGCTTTTTCTTTATCTCAGAGTAAAAAGAAAATATTGTGATAATCAAAATTGCTTTCCATATGAATTGACAGCTGTGTATGAATCACTTGACCAAACAAGTAGAAGAGAAGCAGAAAGACGGGGAAGGAGATATAAAGTGCATTTATAAAATATATGAAGAGAAACTGAGAGGGAGAGTGGGAGAAAAGGTAGGAGGAGATGGACTGAGTAAGTAAGTCAAACAGCGATGTGTTTATTGAGTGAGATGGATAAAGAGTAATAGGAATAGGCTACATTGGGAGATAAAGGCGGGACAGTGACAATTTGTGAGACAACTAAATGTGTAGTGCTATTCTGTACCAATAAATTGAAAAAAAGAAGGGGAGAGCCAATGAGATGACTTGGACTAGAAACAAAAAGGTGAGGGGATATACAGAGCTAAGGGTGAATTATGAGAGACAGAGAGACAGTACAGAGAGTGAGTAGCGTAAAAGCAAGGAAGTAAGCAGTAGAAAAAGGGGAGAATGTAGTTTTAAAAAGTGAGGCGAAAGGCCAGGAGAGCTCTGTGCAAGCTGATCCCCTCGGCTTTTCTCGCGGTTGAGTGACCCTACAAGTCATTAGCAGGATCTAATGGCCTCATTACAGCCTTCTATCAGGGGAAGAGGGGTAACTGAAACCTGTACCTGGTCACATGATACCGCACTGATACCGGAGTGGGCCAACACACCAAGAACAGACGCTTATACACACACACACACACACACACACACACACACACACACACACACACACACACACACACACACACACACACACACACACACACACACACACACAAGTCATGCAACCACGCAATCACACACTCCGATCATTGAAAGAGCTGACGAAAGCATAGGCCTACACATACGCAGAGTCCAAATAAGAACACACACCCATTCCTGTAAATGCACCAAGGTGAGGTCCAGACAAATTTACATGGGGAATGAGGACCTCCCTTTCTGCTATACTAAGTGACAAATTAAAGCTACATGTCAGAGCAACGTGTCTCCCTAACTTCAGCCTCCACCTCAGCTTCTTAATAAAACAAAGGAAAACTTTAATTTTCTAAAGCAATTGAGCACAGGAGTGAGGACCTTATCATGGGGGTGAATTTTCTAGAAGCGGAAATGACACTGTTCCAACACTAAAGCTATCAGTAATTATACAAAAATATTAATAAATTCTGAAATCTCAACATTGAGAGCCGGTGAGAGGCAATCAAAATGCTCCCAATCTCAGATCTTGTACTCATTATGCAGAATAATTATTAATATTATTCCTCTTCTTGCTCTTGATACATGCTTCCAGTGTTAACATTACCTATGGCTAAATATATATGCAAAACAATAATTATTCAGCGACCTTATTCATAGCAGACAGAGGCTTTGCATTTTTAAAATGAACATTACTAACATCAAGTTTTATGACAAAAGTAGCAGTTGTCTGCTGTTGGAGTTTTAACTGTACCTGAGTTGACCTATTATTTGAACAATTTGACTGATGTTTATAAATATGCCAATACAGTCCTCCCACTAAGGTACATGATCTTAAATATCAACCATTGATAACATGAGCACAGTGTATTGCTGACCAACACAAATGTGCACTTATGTTGTACACTGACTAAATGCATATTGATAAAACGGGCTGAAACCTAATTAATATACAGTCTAATAGGTAAGCTGTAACTTACAGACATTACTCACAAGTCGGCTATGTAGCAGGTTGATTTAGATTCACAAATGTGGATGAGTTTACATTTAAAGCAACGTGATGGGGTGATGAGGGCAATAGGGAGCAATACGTGTGTTTATCATTCTTATCATTCATTCTCAGTTTAGAACTTTTCTGAGGTACAGTCTGAAACTGGCCTATTAATTGAATAATTGTTTGTATTGTAATGGCGAAAATACAGAGAAATACAGCCGCAACCTTCTAGTGAGCATTAATGTTGTAGCATATTAACACAATGTACTTATTGGGCAGTTACAGTATGTGACGTTGTCTTGGAGCAAGGACAGTGTATCAGACTGGGGGGTTAGGGAGCACAAAACATATATAAAATATAAATAACTGCTCTCAGTCTGATTCTTTGTTGAAGGCTGTGACTCAGAAAGACACTCACGTGTTTGAGAGCCTTTATGCCACATGTATAAAACGTTTACAAATATCCAAGGTTTCATTACACACGTTTAGTCGGGCCAATGGTAACGAAGAAGAAAACCAGCAAATCTTCATGAAGGCATCTCTGCTAATTTTATCTATCAATTAGAAAAATAGTTGTAGATAATAGTAGTAGGGACAATTCGATTCATTGAATAATCGTTTTAGCTCTACTCAATTGTTTTTTTATGACACATTTCAACTGTTCCAGAAGTACTGAGATTTGATACCCAGCCCTAGGGGCTTTGGGCCAGATGAACGCATGATTCTCAGACATATTGAAATCGTTTACTAAGTGGACTTTATTCCATTTAAAAAAATAATATCCATAGCTGCTACAGTGAAATTGGTGTTAGTGATTCCCTGGGTAGAGATTGCAGGCAGTTTAATCAGAGGATCTTTCATGGCTTTGCTGCTTTAGTAACTCTCTTCTCCATTCCAGAATAAAAGCAGAGAGCTGTTTGAGATTGTGCCTCTCCCTCTCTGTCACAAAGGAGGAGCTCTGGAAGCCCCAGAAAGCCCACGGCTCAGCTGCATCACACACTCAGAATAAAGCAATACACACATAAACACAGTAATACACAGTCTGTGCATAGAAACTCACAAATACACACAGTGTCAAAATCCCTCAGTTCCAAGTACCCACGCCCACCAGCTACTGAAGAGCGAGTCAGACAGCCGCTGCCTTTGAACGAGAATTGAAAGCCCAACTCGACCCACAGAGGCTCCCCAACTCCAACCCAGCAAACTGCTTCGTGTCTCGCTCACCCTTTCTTCTAGGCGTTAAAGAAAAGCAGCTCTGACAAGTGTGAGAGCGGCACAGGTGTACATGCGTGTGAGTCTGTCGCCGTGTTTACTCACATGGGTAAACATTGCCCGCGTCTGAATGACAGTAGCAACTGTGAAGCTGAGAGATGTTCATTCCTTATTCATTAACAGATACCGAGTGCATCTGGTTGACGAAAGTCGGGTTTGACAAGTCCCCAGTGTAATTTGGAGCTGATTTTTGGGAGACAGAGAATGCAGAGCAGAAACTGAAAGCAGCCAGTCGGCACTAAAAAGCCAAGGCCAAAACTCACATCACAATTACCAGTGATGAATAATTCACTCAGAGAATGTTACAAAACATATCAGCTCTCTTCACCCTCTTTGACTTTGCATCTCTGCCTGTAGCTCCTCCTGTCTGCCATTCTGACTACCTCGATACGTTGCTCTCTGCTAAATATTTTCTCCTTCTTTTACCTGCAGGCAGACACGTGAGTTAGATACACAAGCAGGCAATTAATGATCCTTTTGGAGCAGACTAGCTAGTAAACATTCTATTATGTTCAGACCGCAAACCTCCTCCCATCGGCCAATCTGTTGAGATTTTCGACAATGATAATGCTCAATTCACCATTTTGTGGTAGAAATCAGAGAGCTGGC
Organism: Ophiodon elongatus; assembly: GCA_016806645.1. Taxonomy (NCBI): domain Eukaryota; kingdom Metazoa; phylum Chordata; class Actinopteri; order Perciformes; family Hexagrammidae; genus Ophiodon; species Ophiodon elongatus. The sequence continues at coordinate 3,132,100 of JACSYO010001980.1, read as the reverse complement.
ACCAGCTGCCACCTTAATCTGCATTTATGAAATATGAGGGCATAATGTCTCCCTCTTTGTTCTTCTTTTTCTTCTTCTGCTGGGAAATAAAACATTAACACACATCCGTGAATAAAGAATACTTCACTTGAAGACGTGACAAATGCTCGCCATTTCGAGTAGTCGATGGAGAGTAAGAGTAACGACTTAGTCTGCCTCCATGCAATCTCCACTGTGACTGTTTTGTTATTCTTTCACCTTCAATTAACCAGATAGGTGAATTAAGACCATATTCTCTTTTGGCAGCTTGGCAAAAGGCCTCCAGAGGAAAAGGGGATGAAGGAGCAATTTAGATTATTTTAGGCAAGCTATCCTTTGCCACTCCCTAAGAGAAATAGAAAGATCGGGCTCAACCGAGACTAAGAAATGAGGATGAGGGAGCGAAGAGCAAGGGAAAGAAATGAGTTAATTTCGTAGGTAAAACAACACAAGAGGGAAAAAATGGGGAGTGATAATGAAAGAGATTATGAGGGGAAAGCATGGTATACTCTGTGTGTGTGTGTGTGTGTGTGTGTGTGTGTGAGTGTGTGTGAGTGTGAGTGTGAGTGTGAGTGTGAGAGAGAGAGAGAGAGAGAGAGAGAGAAAGAGAAAGAGAGAGAGAGAGAGAGCACTTGTTTCCAGAAGAAATGGGAGAAAAGCAGGGAGAAAAGATGGGAAGATCATAGCTTGCAAAAGAGAATCCTCCTTGGATGAAATAGGCTTGCTGCTGGAACAGCTGGGTCTCAGTACGCTTCAGGAAACTGAATAAATAGATTGGACATTTTCCATGGGAAGACCAAAACCAACACTGTCTTAGTCTGTCTCGCAATACTTCTCAACTTCCAGTGGCACTCAGCCCCAAGCCCATTTGTTCCAGCTGAAGATGACAATCTTAAAAAATGTGTCACAAAGTTTTATACTTACCAAGTGCCTTGTGGATTCAGCTGGACACTGTCTTTTTTTTTTTTTTTGCAAACTTTACTCACACAGGAGTAAATAGTGCATTTCTTGGGAACTGTTTTCAGCCACAGATTATAGGCTACACGTTTGGCACTCTAGTTAGTATTTACAGCAGCAAGACGCTGCATCTGGCATTGAGTCAGGGTATACTGCAATGCCATGTTCATGGTCATTAAAGAACATGTCACCCGGGGCAAAGATGTGGCTCATTGATGTTTTTTTAAATAGTTTGGGACAACAATTAGGGTCTGTGGCACAGAGAAATATACTACTGTATATTAACCTTTCGTTACATAGACAGTACTTGTAATAGGTTTTAGTCTTTTCATGGGATTTGTTGAAATTCAGGAAAATATAGAATATCAACAAATACTTGACAGAGTCGAAGTCACACTAGCCACCTATCAGTGTATATTGCAAACTAAATGTTCATTGTTAAAATTACCACTTTTACTCTTTGAACGAATACAAACAACAAATATAAAATGCTCGGCACAGACAAATATCCTGTATTATCTCTGAAATAATTCACAAAAAAGCACACTTTGCAAAAGCAACCGAGTGTAATAACAGTTTCTTGAGGCCCTATCCTTTAAAAGATTATTTAAACAAGTGGACTGCTACACCAGTCTGTGTATTGTACATGTTTCACTGTGAGATTCCCATAATGAACCTCCATCATGAATGTAAACTGAGGTCTGTCTGCAGGATCCATATCCATCTCTGTCAGTTTAATGGGAAAGATTAGTCCCTTAACTACTTTAGTGGGCAGTGTGTTCCCTAAATGAAACAGTGAGGAATATTGACTTGTTAAAAGCGTCTGCTGGCTGTCAACAAGCAAGTCTTTCCATTATGAGCAATCCAGGAAGCAACAAAATACACCTGAGGATTAAGCTCCAGATCATTGTTGTTGATGTCAGAGAAGCTGTGGTGAGGTAGACGTACACACACACACACACACACACACACACACACACACACACACACACAAATATGCCTTCCCCTGTCACACACTTGCCATTTATCTTTCCACTTGTTTGGAGAGACTCATAAAGTCTCTGAAGATGTCATCTAATTGAGACTCATTCTGTTTTCAATAATTCAAACTCCTCAGAGAGCTCAGGGTTAAAAACACAGACTAACTAACATGAACAAAGCCCTCTGAGGCAAATTTGTCATTTGTGATTTTGGGCTATACTAAATAAATTGTATTGAATTGAATTGAATTGAATGAATAAGCTAAACCAGATGACACCCCTGAGGTTGGTAATATGAGCATAGTGTCTCAAAATACAAATACGCTCTTCAAAATATGTTTCCCTATCGCAGAACGATTATTAAGACAAGAAAAAGAATGTGATGTGTGTAATGCGTGTAATGGGATGAATTTGTAGTTTAAAATCTTACATTTTCAAATTTTACCCTTCGAGTGGAGTTTTCTTTATTTCTTATTTAATTATGATGAAAACAATAATTTAAAGCATAACTCTGCTTATTGCAACAGTGTTCTTAGTTTTGGCCACCATTTCAAGTGGTTGATAATAACATTTTATTTAGGATGAGTAGTATAACACTTTTAAAATACTCCCTACTTTGTAGGCTTCAAGTAAAATCAGTTCCCACTTAATTACACATTGGAATTACTTTTACTTCCACCGTGCATCGTACTTTATGCTCTGAGGCTCCTGCATATCCCATGATGATGCTGCTGTCTTGATTTTCCATCCAGGCTCTACCAAGATGAGGTGAACTGCTGTTGTTAAGGTTATTGATGCTCTGTGCCCACTCCCTTGAGATTGTTAATTTGCCATACAGTGGCATACAGTTCAAGAGCTCATTATTGAAAATAATTGGCAATATTAAACACAGAGATGTCTGTTGTTGTCACTGCTGCTTTCATGTTATTATGGATCTCAATATAGTTACAGACGGTGACAGAACTCTTTCCTAGATCTATATCCTGTGCATGACTACACCAAACCCATATTTAAACTCAGCATTTTCTAAACTAATATAATACCTTGTATTCAAATTAATTAATTAAAATTCTGTGATACTACCTAGAACCCAGGCGGGATCCATAGACTCTTTTTGCCAGGGGTTTCCCGAAATAGTTAATAAAGTATTGTGGAGATATCCCATTAGGATCAATATTAAGCCCACTGCTATTAACTTTGCACATAAATAATATGTATATTTTCCAACTGAGCACTGCCATGTTAGTTTGTATGCTGATGATGCCATTATGTATACTATACCTAAAACAAGCCCTCCAAATTGCAGTCTGCTTTTGATGACTCTTCTATTAATTTTAAGCTTGTTTTAAACAATATAAAACAACATGTTTGCACTTCACATTAACACAACCTTTAGAACCAATGGGCCTCATTCACAAATACCTTCCTCTTACGTTTTTTCCTTAATTTGTTGTTGAGAAAGTTCCAAAGAAAAGTCTACGTCAGAATCATGACGTGTTCTTAAACTGTGTTTGGGAATCGAAACAGAGAAGAAATTGACAGTAAAGTTGACAAGTGGTAATAAATGTAAAGTGTAGGTTTCAGTTTGTCCTTGAATTAACAGTAAAGTAATTATAATTGTATAGAAATGTACGCGCACAGCTACTGTGCAAGTCTGTGTTAAGAATTGAGTATTCAAATTGAAGTTAGAAACACTCTTGGAGGGACTTTAAAGTTACACTTACTGATATTTTTAATTCGATTTGTAATCTTTGTGTGACTGATTTGTCTTGTGATTAAAGCGTAGCTGAACTAATGGACATCTAGCCATCACGTTGAACCAAACCACTACTACAACAATAAGGATATTCTGTCATAGTCATGATCAAACTTGCAATAACATAATTACCATATCTATATGTTACCATGCTATCGTCATTACTCCCCTGATTATCATCAAAATCATCAAAGACCAGCGTAAGAAGAACATGTACATCCTGCATTTACACTCATATACACAGGTGCATACACATACACACAGACACATTCTGAAGGCTTTAAGACTTAAGTGCATTCACTCGCCACACCAAAGTCAACACGTCCACATCTGAGGGAGGAAATTATATATTCAATTTCCACGGAGATGAGCAGAGAGTTACTTTCAGCTCCTCTTCCTATTTGAAGCTAATGAATGCAGATTGAAAAGATGTTGATTCCGTCTAAACAAACGCCCCCAACACCTGCACATCAAGTCTGTCCTCTTCAGCGCTAAAATAGAAAACATAATTTAAATATTCATAACCCTCAAAGGACTCAATGAATACGTAAATAAATAATCTGTCCCATTTATTTCTCTCTCTCTTCCGTTTTTCTGTAGTAAATGCACGGACAAGAGCAAGTGGCCTGCTTTACAATAATTGGTCTAATTTGTTATCTAGTGTTCTCTGTTGAAGGTAAGTTTTATATTAGTCATCATTGGAGAAGGCCTGTCTTTCTAGATTTACCTGGATGCTCAGTCACCACAGTGGAGGAGTGAGTCAAAGCAGTGAATGGAATACTCGCTTTACAGTGCCTCAGATATTGGAGCAAAGCATTACTCATGCACTACTCAGGTCGCCCATGCTGTAAATGTATACATTTACAGTACATTTACAGTAATGTATACATTTACAGTACTGTAAGAGTCATTACAAAGCAAAAAGTTATCATGTTGTGCTTTCGTAGCCTGCAGTAGTTTGAGTATGTGTCTTTGTATCTTAAGTCTTTCCACAAGTGATGCTCATTTAAGTTTTTGTAATTTCGTCAAGATTCTACTTTTTAATAATATTAGCAAATATTTGTTTTGAGCTTATAAAAAAAAATTGTATTGTATGTTTTTCTATGGTATACACTCCTGGGGTCTCATTTATAAGACTCTGAAGATAATCCACACTAAATGTTTGCTTATGTACAACTGAGGACATATTCGTAACATCCTGATTTATGAAACCTTGCCTATGCCCGCCAGAGCACAATTTCTCATATAAATCCCTGATCAACTCAGAATTGCCTGCACACCACCTAGTTCATTCCCACAGTTACCCATAAATGGTCACGGCAAAGCATCTCATGAATGTTGATGCATAGACATGAGCCTGTTGATCAATGGTTGTGTACGGGGAATCATGGAAACCTAAAGTAAATCCACTATAGAAGAAATTACCGTAACCACATATGGGACGCTAGACACAAATCCTGGACTCCGGTGTAAAAATCCTGTGCTTTGCGCAACAACCCGCGCTGACGACCTTCGTTTGACTTGTATGTAATGTAACAATGACACACTTGCAGGATTGGAAAACAGCAGCAAATATGTTTCCTCCAAAATATATTTGGCATAGTAAATGAGAAGCTATTTAATATGAAACAGGCTTGCTCTGTTTATATATCTTATCTGCATTGTCCCTATATGAGAGGTATAGTTACCTGTAGTTTGTTACCTGATACCAGTATGGGAAAGAGGCACATATTTTGGCAGCATCATAGGCTGTAATAGGATATCCCAAGCTCTTTGAATCACTTCAACAACTTATAATAATAATATTGGGCTGTAGCCATGTCTTTCTTGGCCATGTGAGTTGGTGGCTCTGCCACAGTAGTAGATAGTTCTGCCTAAAAAGCACTTAACCTGCATTTTACAAATTAATTTAAGCCTTGACGCAGTGGTGGGGACAGAACTGATGCATTTTATGACGGCCATAGTCTCCAGCTCAGGGTAAACTGTTGTGTCAGGTGTAACCTCCATGCCAAGACAGCTTGACCTTTCTGCACAGTGGTGGAGCAGTCATATTAGAATATAATATGGAAGTGGACAGCCAAGGAGAAAAGAACACCGGGGAAGATAATACTCAAACTTGGTGGTGAAAAACAAGGGAGAGAGACAGAAGGGACACACATACTGTAGCAGGAGGAGAAATAATGGGGCAACCAGTCTCACGTTGTTTGCATAGATAAACCGTTCTCTGCATTATTAAAAGGTTGCTAATCCAATACAAAAAAAGGATTCAGGGGAAAGAAATTAAGAGACAACTTCTCACCTGTGTATGATGCGCTTCGTACGGAGGTATCCCAGCGCCAGGGCCAGTTCACAGACGTAGAGTTTGACGGTGCTCTCTGAGAAGTGGACGTTCTGCTGGAGGTGATAGCGCAGGTCTCCTCCCAGGAGCAAGTCCACCACCATAAACATGTCCTCCTCATCCTGGAAGGAATACCTGCAGAGGAAGGCAGGCGGTCAGGAGGGAAGAGCGACGAGGCCGGGTAGCGGCATGGACATGGGGTGGAGGCGAAGGAGATTTGGAACAAAAATTGAAGTGGGTAGATGCTTACCAGGGAGGTTAGAAGGAAGAGTGAGACATGCAATCAGAAGTGTCTTATTGTCACCTCAGAAACGGAGGTGAAAATAAGAGTGGTGAGAGAAAACAGAGCAGCAAAGAGGGAGGTTTGAAGGGAAGGTAAATATGGAGATGTGGAAGTTACAAGAGAAGAGAGGGGTAATAAGGGGGTAGTTCTAAGAGGCAGAAGATGGTGGCCCATAATACCATAAAACAGTGTATAAGAAGGGTTCCCAAAAGACGATCATAACACAAAACCCGTTTTATTTTTGAATGGGGGACCCATGCTGGAAGAAAGTCTAACTGAGCAGAAGCTGTTTTTTTTTCTGACTCTTTGCATTGCTGCAATGTTGAATATGTAACACTTATACCCATCAGCAAGAAAAGGAAATGTCAAGTGCAAATTGAATTCATGGAAGCCTTGTGCTCCTCAGGCAAATCAACCTTTCTGAGACCGTGTGTACGACCTGAGTGCCAAAGGTTTGACAAGAACAAACGGTTCAACACATTTGCCCATCGGTGTTTCAACCCCATGATCGCTGACAATACAGCCTCAGGAGCCACCCGGTGTCTCTCAGGGTAGATACTGCTCTACTCTGTACGACTGACGCTACAACAAGCAGCAGAAAAACACTCATCTCACGTTACTCATGGCAGGGGGAGGGGTGGGAGGGAGGGGGGGGCACCTACATGTTGGCTAAATCATGCCAGGGGAAATGCTCATTATCCTGTCTTCAAGGCTATAGCAGGCTAAGCAACTATTTTAATATATTGTACACAAGTGGCTATGATAATTGGGAGAAAGGAGAGACAAAGTGTTCCTATTTGAATATCTTAAAAACACTAATTTGACAGGATGTAGACTGTGTAGACTATTCCTTTAATTTTCTTTCTCTTCCCTGTCCTTTTTTAATCCTAACGATTCATGTTTTTACTGTCAGTGTTCAGGTCTGCTGGGACACCTTTAAATCTTTAAAGTAAGGTTTTCGGCCCACATTACAGTAACATACCTGCCATTCTTTTTTTAGTCAAAATGGATTTCACCAAAGCAAATTATGAAGGAAAGACGGACACAGCTGTATACTAAAATATTTCACGTTGCTTACTAAAGAGCCTTCTACAGTAGAATAACATACAATACATTAACTGCATACTTAAAAATACATTGAGGACACAATCAGCATCAAAGTTGCATCCTGTTTTTGTTGCTTTCTGCTTTCTACAGCAAAAATCAAAATGGGAATAGTTAACACAGAGAAAAAAAACATAATCTCTGTTGTGATTACATTAGTGATCAGCAAACAGATTATCCTGGCCTTTTTTTTCCTTTTTTTTTTCAGTGATGTGCGCAGTGTTATTGAGGATTTCTACCTCTTCCATTCCGTCAACATTGGCGGTATAAAAATCTTATAGCTCATTTATTCTGCATCCACTCAGCAACATTGTCCACTCAGATGGCTCCCTGCCCTGCTTCCATCTCCCTTTAGGGTTAAAATGTTTTTCGTCAGACTGGTGAGTGGCCTGCCGTTTCATTAAAGTGGGCCGTTAGATATATTACATATTCTTTATGTCAGTGTGTGGTGTAAAGATGTTGGCAGGGAAAACTTAACTGTCTGCTTTGACAACTTATTTTTAGTGCATCCTGTACGTAGAGTTTGAGGGATGTCCTGGGTGGCAATGCTACTTGTGGTCACCTATCTATCATCCATCCATCAAGTACTGTCATGCACAGCAAGCCTTTATCAGCATGCGGCCCACTGCATTGCCATTTGAGAAGCTGTTGCACAAATCATCATTGATTTTTACATGCTGAGTGTCTCACTGGTTTTTTTCCTCCTCTTTAACCGTTGTGCTAATTAGTTTCTCTCCGACAACAAATGAATTCATGCAACAAAAAAAAAATATATATATTACAAAGAATTGCAGCAGACAACATTTTCCTGGCTCGCCTAAAGCGTTGCTTGTAGCGTCCTACATCTGCAAGTTCAGATCTTCCACAAAATACTACACGGCCGCCCTCCTCGAGTCCTTCAACATGTTCCTGATCTGCAATGAATAGGCTACAATTTCACTTTTGAGAGGTTGCATTTTTTCACCCCGATGTCCACTGGGGTTTCTACTGGCAGACACTTCTCTGCAAGGACCATCATCTTGGCTTAAACTCAGTGTTCAATGACCGGGTGTAGTTTTTTGCCACGTTGGTGAACTCCCCTCCTCGGGGCCCTTCTCCAATAGACTGGAGGTGGTGCTTTTCTGCACAGGGTGGATGGGGATTGATTGAGCTGACACAAAACTGTCTGCTAAGGCTCAGATAATGCTGAGACCACTTCACATCTGATTGCCAATGGCCTGCGAGTGTGGAAAGACTATCTGTAGATACTCGTGCTGAAGACACACACACACACACACACACATGGCAAAGTCACAAAGGGGTGCATGAAGAGATGCACACACGCATAGTCCTGCTTTCTTCTCACCTCAGTTTCAGTTCAAACATGCATTCGATATTATGATGTTTTATTATAAAATAAACTTGCAGAAATAAACACACCGTCTTTAACACACAGATGCACAGTCAACAAACAGTTCCCCACCGATGAATATTCGTTTTAGGGGAGAAAAGAGAAATGAGAAGAGGCCAGCCCTCCCCACTTAAAGTGTATAATACAGTACAGCTGAATGGATGGGAACAGCTGCAATGCTATCAATCACTCAGACAAGCAGAAATGACTTAGCCACGCCTTTGGACACCAAGGTTCTCCAAAGTTTTTGGCAAAGTTTATATGTGTGTGTGTGTGTGTGTAAGACAGAATAATGGGATGAATTTAAATGGTGTCTTGAGTATATTTACAGTAGAAAGCTAAAGATCGTTAAATCAGAATGTGTTATACATTCTGTAGTGCTCAGATATTGTACCATACAGAGAGACACGTATGGGGGAATGCATACAAAACTCATATTCATTCGTTCTAAATGACAGACTATTCTACATGTAAAATGTTAGAATCCTATCAATCATCAAAGAAGATTGGTAGAGCCTTATAAATAAGGCGACAACATTTATTAAAAGCAACCTATTGTAGGAAGAAGAGACCTCCATGGGGAGTCTATAAAGACTTGGATCTAAAAAACCAAAATCAAAGTTCCAGTTGTTGACATTAGATGTAAGGGAGAGATAACTGAAGCACCCGAGTGGATCAACGTGTGTGTACATTTGAAGGGAGAGAGGGCATGTTGGAAAATGAAATGACACTTGAGTCTGTCACACAGAGGAGGCACAGATCAAGCAGAAGTCTTATTAACATCACATTCTCTTAAATATCAAAGCCATGCTTCACTTTTATGCAGTATTTGTAGTTTTTGGGATCAACACGGATCTCACTGAGCTCATAGATGGTCAAAACATTGCTTTCCGATTACCTTTATGCTCCGTTCAGCGTAATGCTGGAATTTCACGAAGCAGTCCAGGAGACTTAATATTATTTTGAAGCTTTCATTTTAGGATGGTAATAACTTTTACTGGACAGTAAAATGCTTGCCATTAGAGAGCATATTATAGAAAATATTGTCATGGGGAAAAAGCAGGGATGTAAGAAAGAAAAAAAACATTAGGGCAGTAGTGTGAGATGCAGCATGCAAAATATGGACAATATATTTTCTTTAAATGCAAAGCTGAATGTTTGTGAAATATTTATGACGCTTATTTAAAGCTTAAAACAAGTCGGGCTCAAAGCTGTAAACCAAGATGAGCTTCTCAGTGGTAAAGCTAGACAGCTGTGGGTGTTTGCTGGATGGACTCCATTTTACTCTGTCTATTAATCATTTGATTAATTCCCTTTGCCTCTCATTTTCCCTCTCTTTCCAGGGCTGCGTCTCTTTGTTTCGCACGGACACACACACACACACACACACACACACACACAGAGTGTAAATACCTCTCACCCAGCAGAAGTAGTTAAGGTGGTAAAGACTCCAAGAAGCTGCTGCCACAAGCATTTAGGGGATACAAACAGGACTTTATTGCTCTTTTTCTTGATAGAAAAACAGTAGCTTCTTCCAGGAAAAGTATTGTTTATTTATCTAACTGCTATAGTATATGATACCATGAGACAATTTCTGCAAGTTCAGTGACACTTTCTAGACCTAAATCTTCAACTCATCTTAATCTTCTTCCACTTTTATCATGAATTACTTATTTTTAGTTAAGTATTATTTTGCCAATGAGTCATACCTGTATATACCTTTCAAGTATTACCCTACTATTTAATTATGTAATTATATATATATATATTTATATATATGCTTTAATGAAGACAAAAGATCATGGATATTAAATTACTCAGGATCTGGGATGAAAAAAAAAAACATCCCTAATCTTTATACTTAATTTCTTTCAATTTAATGTATTGAAAACTTTCTGTCTACAGAAATTTATTTTGAGGTGAAAATCCTCTTCAAACAAACTCCTTTTTCCTTGCAACAAATGCTCTTTGTTGCTCTGCAACGGCCAATACTCGCTTCTAAAATATAATATAACAGCTTTTCATCAACTGGTTAGTGGAATATTCACTGACAGAAAAAGTCAAAATAGCTTTTAATCCGAAAATGCAATGTATTATATGACCTCGTCATGTGTACTGGGTGATTGGTCGGGTCAAGGAGGATCAAGGAGGGACTGCAAGTCAATCAAGTCAATCGATAGCACACTTAAGTCCTCCGTGAAAACGGTGTAATCGAGTAGAAAACCAGCTCTCATGCTTGACTGAGGTTTCCGTGTTTTCAGTCCCACAAGTCTTTCCGTCAGAAAGCCACGGTGGTAAAAACCCGAAAAGGGCTTAGCTGTCATTGTCGGGTGAAGTTGTTCAGTCTTCAGAGCACACAAGACTGACTGACTCACCGCAATCTCTCACATGGTTGCCCAGAAACAAAGCCGGCATACAGAGGGTCATCAGCCTTGTGTGGTGATACACACAGTGAGGCACGTACTGAACACTCTTGATTACTGTAATGTGTGTACACACACACACACACACAGATGCATGCACGTGTGTACCCAGAGAGGCTGCTCTTATCCAGCATTCGTAGCTATACATATGAAAAGAATGCGCTGTAACTTGTGTATATATGTATATGTATATATATATATATATATATATATATATATATATATTATGTTATCCACGTAATCATGAACTAAGAAGTATAAAGACCGCAAAAGCCCTCGCCAGGCGGGCGGAAGGGGCTGTGTATGAGTCCAACAAACACCGAGAGGCCGCTGTTTGTTCCTCATGTGGAACGAGCAGTCAACGTTGATTTATTTGTCACGTAACTTGTAGTTATTTTAAACTAAACAATGATCTTTTCCTCAACCTAACGAAGTCGTTTTGTTGCCTAAACCTAGCAAAGTTGTTTCCTGTGAAGACGGAAGTTTATTTGAATAAGACTGTATGCCTGTAACGAGCGGAAATTGACACGTGCGGCTGTCTTTTGTAGGAAAAGGCACAAAAAAACTAGAAAATGTTTGCAAGATATACAAACTGCTGTATGAGGATACGCCACTCATATCGTCACCCAACCACCTGTTGTTTGAGTGAGCTACTTTTAAATGAAACTTTGTTTCATAAGTCTTAAATTAGGTCTACACACATGCGAGCAGACATTTACCCGTGTACACACACACACACACACACACACACACACACACACACACACACAGTTAGTTGAAATTTGCTCCCTGTAGATATATACACAAAGTCAACTCCAAGTAATTTGTGTTGCTTCTGCAGCACTTGACTATCTGCAGAAGTGAACATTATTGCATTTATTAATCCTTTCTTGTGCTTTGTACATACTGCATATTAGATATTATAACAGCAAATCAACATCATCCCTCTGGGAGTGACCCGGTGCTAATTCAGCTTGCTATTCTATGGTATTTCAGCAATAACTCCACTCTAAGTAGAGTGTAAATTGGTCTCCTATGACAATAAAAACCCCATTTCTTCTGGAAACAAGTGTGTTCTCTCTCTCTCTCTCTCTCTCTCTCTCCCTCCCTCCCTCCCGGCGACACATGGCGACGAAGTATTTAGAAGGTGTTTGAATATGAATGAAGTCTCCCCTGGCCTGCTGCCACTGCTGTCAAAATGAATTAGACATAGTTGTGATTAAGTTGTTTGTCACAGGTAGGCACCGGTTCACAGAAGTTACCCAAGTTACCATTAATATGACAACATACACGTGCTATGTGTGACTAATGTGATTTAAAAGAGCCTGTTTCATGTTGAAGCTGTGCATTTACCCACACTCAATACTGAGCCTCAATGCATCCTGTGTAGACACAGACAGAGAACTGAAGTTACTGCTGCTGGTGGTGGTGTTGAAATTGAATTGACATTTTTTTTTTTTATTACCAAAATTTTAAAAGAGAAATATATGACATATATAAATCAATAATATGTGCACAGCCTGACCAGGAGGCATCATATCATTGACTACATTTTGTCAAAAGGATAAAACACAACAAAGCCAAACAGCGTATTCCCATTTTTATAACTAATGACTAAAATCGACAACGTAATAACAAGCAAAAAAATAAAGATTAGGGAAATAAAGTTTTGAAAACAGAGTATGAGGTGGAAAATAATCTGCCAACCAGTGAGACAACATCACTACGTTGTTGACTGTCTCCATTTGTATTTTGCAGCTGCAATGGGCAAAGACAGACAGCGACAGAACAAGCTCTCAAGCCTCATTAGCAGTGGATGCCTCGACCAGCATTTTGGGTGGAGAGTAAAGAACAGCAGTCAGACTCCAGATTAGCACTCGTACATTGTTCAGACTCTGTATTAGCCTCGCTGACATCTTGTTTCCCTATCCCTATAGCTGGCTTCTTCACTCTTGTCCTTCCTCTGTCTCTCTTGTCCTCCAGTTGTCCCACTCTTCCTCCCGTCTCTCTCGCCGTCTCATTTTGTCGTTCTTTCCCTGTCTGTATCTGCTCCGCCACACATGCTTTTCAATGTGACCTGTTGGAGGCCTCCAGGCAGTCAGTCTGATGGGAGAGCATCCTGCATGGTGCTTTTAGAGACACAGGCACCCCAGGCCACTTCAGTAATGGAAGTCACCAGAAACCACAGGGGCTTAGAAGCTATTGGTACCGTGTCCTCACAAAAATAACTCATTTCCCTCTTTGAAAGGTAGCAATTGTGACATGTAAGGCCACACGGTTAATTCAAATAATACTAAAACTGCAGCAAATTAAAGTTATAAAAATGGAATGAATTGTAATAAATTCAGTTACTTCAGACACGCAAATTTGAGATTACAGTCCTTAAATCAAGAAAGACAGTGACAGACAGACTTATACAATCAGCTTCTTTAAAAGCAATGGCACTATTGGCAATATTCCTAAATGTATATCTGAAAAGAGCACTCATTCACTAAATGTAGCAATATTGTACTGCTTAAAGGGGACATATAAAAAAAACTAACTTTTTCAGTGCTTGTGCACTAGAGATGCGCGGAGAGGAGTTATAGCCGCGCGGAAAGATTAACATTCTGATTAATTAATAGGTTGCTGTTGGATGAAATAATAAATAATTATCGAGGAAAATATTGATTTCATGAATAATTATTTCGGGTGTGTAGCCTATGGTTGATATTTTACTTTTTTTTGTTTATTTTCTATTATCCATAACCTGGATACCATTTTATGAAGCAAAATAACTAAACCTGCTCAATCTAAACTGTAGTATTTTTTTTTTATTACTTACATTGATTAAATGCCTACAACAGAAAAACCACATCAGTAAATCTCAGTAATAAAATGACGAATCAAGACTATGTTGTTCAACACAAGCTATTGCAATTACTGTGATTCGCCATAGGTACTTTATATATATACATATATATATATATATATATACATAAATACATGCGCACACACATTTCCAACACACACGTTCTGACCAAAGCCTCTTGCTGAAACGGACACAGCCAGCCAACCGCTCAGACTGTGAAATGTTGGATCGATGCCGACAGCCCTCCGACCTTCCTCCCAACCCATCTCCCAACACCTCCTCTGACTGACAGCTCCCATCAGTCTGTGTCTAATGCTCCCTGAGAACACACACACACACACACACACACGCATGGACGCACTCTCTTGCAAAAAAAATACATACACAAATCCTGAAGAGAATGCACGGGAAATGAATGATCTCAAATATAAAAAAAAAAAAAAATCCAGTTATAATTAACAAGTGAGCATATTTGAAAAATATTTACTCTTTGCTTTTACTTATGTTTTTTTTTTTTTACTTCTCATAAGATAACTTTTAGGTTTAGTAACAATACTAAATCAAGATGTTTCCTTATTCTCACCACTCCCGGTTATGATCTTCCATTATACCAGGTCACCTTGACATCAGGCGATATACTTGACATGCTGACGTGCTGCTTTCTAGTGTTAGGCTAAAAGTGAAAGTCATGTGATGTGCATATTTTATAAATACATTAGAATACAGTTTGTACCTCAGGTACAAGCAGATCTCAACATTGCTTACTTGTCATAATAAGGTCTGGATTAAGCTTTTCTTATCTAACGCTATTCATTTAAAATGTTCCCTATACCTAAGCAGACTCTACCATACAGCATATCTGGTGTACGAGAGCTTTTATGTCAGGACGCTTGGAGGAATTCCTTTCTTAGTTTCTTAAAAAAAATCATTGCTTTTGTGAGACATTATGTCACTTCTGTTTGGTTTTCTGAGGGAGAAATGCACATGAATGGGGAATAACACTGAAAGATGTCTTGCTCTGCATAGAAATGAAATGCATTAGTGAGATTGCATAACAACTGAACGAAAAAGAGGGACTCCCTTGAGCAAGTGAAGCTTTTACGCTACAATGTGTCAGACTTTTGTTAATGTACGTACTTTTTTCTTTTGACAGTTACACAATTCCTTTTTGTAATGCATGTTGCATCATGGCAGTATTTGTCACAGAGGTCAGACGGGCAAGATGTCCGCAATTAAGTGTCCCATGGACTTTGTTAAGAGCAGGTTGAGTTGTGAATCCTTAACCACACACATGAAAAAGTTGTCAGAGATCACTATTATTCTGTGGTCAAGTTTGCGCAAGAGAACATAAAAAAGATATTGAAGATCTACATAGTTATGTCATTTACTTAATCCTAGCCAATCTTTTTGGTGTCTTCGAGTTTGAATAAATCCCATCTGTTCGGCTGTGTGGTCGAGTATTAAATCCAGCTCAACAAGCAAATTCCTGGAGTAACGAGATCATTTATTTGTTAACATTATGACAATGTATAAAATTGTAGTTGTTCCTTCAAGATCCAAACCGTTTTACCAGATGCCGTTTCAGTATGTCAGCAACTTAGCGAAGGGCAATTTTTGCCGTGACACTGCTCTATGTACTGTTTGCCTTCTGCTTGAAAACGAGCGCGCTACTCTCACGGCACACATTACACAGCCTGTGATTAACACATTCATCACACCAAAACAGCAAGCAGGTAGTTTCGTGAAGTTCTTCCTCTGTGACATTTCCTTCGCCAGCAAACAAATCTACTGCAAAATCCTCAGTCAAAGAGGCAGCACGACCGAAAGCTGAATACAGCAGCGTCTGATGCTGGCTGCCACCTCTCCCTCTCTGTCGGTCTCTGATATAGTGCGAGTATATATCTGGCATTGCAGTGCCAGTAAGGGCTCCCCTTACACAGTAGGACTTAGTGCAGCACAGGCAGAACGGGCTGCCCTACCAGTGCTGGCACATCAATACACTGACCGTACCACACACTTGATGCCAGAGAAGATTCTTCTAAATCAGTATTCCATATCCTACTAAATGACTTATTTAAAAGTTCATGATATGTCTGTTTTGCTCCCGCCTTCCAAGTGCATCGTGTGCATGGGCCGCACACAACCGGCAGACACATGAGGTCATGCAGGAGCAAGTGCGGTGACAGCAAGAGGAGAGGAAAGGAAGACAAGCAGGTGGTGAAGGAGGAAAATAGCAACGGAGTAGGAAGAAAAAAGGAGGAAGGTGAGCGAAGAGAGGACAGAGGAGGACGGCGAGAGGACAGAGGAGGACGGCGAGAGGACAGAGGAGGACGGCGAGAGGACAGGGGAGGACGGCGAGAGGACAGGGGAGGACGGCGAGAGGACAGGGGAGGACGGCGAGAGGACAGGCCAGGGGACAGAAAAACAAAGCCAGGTTTTCCGCAAGTACTGGAGCTGTCTCAGTGCGGTTCATGTGCCGGCGGTAATCTCCCCCCCGTCTCTGACCTTGAGCGCTTACCTCAGGACAATCATAACTTACGCCAACTCAACACAGTGAGAGAGAGAGAGAGAGAGCGAGTGGGCATAGCGCTGACCCAAGCACATCTCTGGAGGAAATCACCCCCACCCAGGGGGATTTACGCTGCCAAATGCATTAACTTCCAACTGTTTTTTTTGTCCAACACAGCATGCAATCAGGCAAGAAAGCAAGCACTGGCATTGTTTGTGTGATGAGTCTGTACACTACACATCTCTCTATCCTCCGTTCACCTCCTCTGTTGTTTTCCCTCTCCGCCTCCTTTCTCCGTTCTGTGGCTTTTCTCCCTTTCACTGCACCTTGCTGTCCTTAACTTTCCTTTCCTCTCCCACAGTGGAAGGATTTTGTTTTGTTCCCCTCAAATTTGTAATTAAAAGACAGCTACTGATTTTCAAAATGATATGAAATTAAAATGGGAGAACGGGGGAAGTAGGGGAGGAGAGGATAGAAAAGTGGGACAGTGGACAAAGGATTGAGAAAAGCTACTTGGAGAACATTGGCGCTACAAGTCACTCTCTTAGTATCACATTTAATTGTTCACATTCACAAGGGAGCTGCCCAATCCCCAAAGAGCAAGACGCAAACCTGCAAATCAAAAAAGAGAAATGATAAATAATACTGAAATATCAATAATCATTAAATATTAAAGAACTGGACCACAGGACTGTGGCAGTTATTCTTCATCCTTGCATAGACATTCCCTCCTCTGCCTTTCTGCCGAGCAGAAACAAAACCAGGGTGGCTTCCTCTCAAATGTTGCAGAGTTGGAGTGCTTATCAAGAATTAATGGCGCCTTTCAGACGGTAACTTAACAAGCCATACTTATCAGGCATCTCAAAAGTACGACTCCTACTGCTCAATAAGCTCGGGCTTTCAAATAATGATGAATGAGTTGCTGAAAGTACCTGATGAGTCATCTTAGATCAGCGCTCGCAGTTTGATTTTAAGATATACAGTGTTGAGGCAAAAACTTCCTCGACCCCCAAATGTGGTGAGGCAAATGAGAAGCCGCCTGGAGAGGAGAGTTGAGCCCATAAAAGTTGAATTTGGATCAGTGAGCAAACTGCATTTTCCTTTTAGCAACTTCAAGGCGTGAGATGACGCGGATGGAGGCTTAAAAGTGTTCTTAAGTAGGCAACACCTTTACGAATGCATCCGCAAACACAATCCAGAGCTGTCTTTAATGGCTGACGGTCTCCCTATGGGTCTGTGCGTTCATCGATTTAATGGACGGGATACAATCACCATAAAAATCAAATGGGTGACACTGAGCGCACTACAAACTCATTCAAACGGCTGCTGTGGCTGAAGGTAATCACAGTGTTAAATACAAGGCTTTGTGGAGACGATCTGCCGAAGTACAAATCATTCATAGTGCGCTTAAAATGTTTACCCGGCAGCTTTTTGTATACATATTAAGGAATGGAGGATTCTATCAAGGTCACTCAGTGCTACATTTAAGGCAATCGGAAGTGAGTTTGAATTCAAAGGGTAGCTAAAGTAAGTACCTAAACACCGTAGAAGAAGTGATCAGGTTCATATGCCTTTCACAGGAAACCTCATAGACCTAAGTGGTACACAAACATAAACTGTGGAGCCACACATTCAGACACTTTTGTTGCAAAGTACATCGGCTTACCAGAAGTTGACCAGGAACGGATGCTCAAGGTTCTGCATTATCTGCAGCTCTTTCAAGACATTCCTCACTTCGTTCCTCTCCACGCACTTCAGCTTGTTCATGTACTTCATGGCGTACATCTTCTTGGTGTCCTTCTTCTGTACAATGCAGACCTGATGATAAGATTACATAATGGTAGTTTCCTTTCACTGCAGTAGTCAAAATGGTCTGAATACTTCATTGTTGTTCCGCTCGTACATCTCAAGCTTCAGTACTTTCAAGGCTGTTTAAAGTGACTCACATATTACTTTCTGCAAACTCTAAACAGATAATGTCGTCCTTACTGCCATTAAGCATTGCAATTCCTCTTGTGCAAAACTATAAAATATGAAGGAAAAGACAGGCATCATTCCTTCCTGTTTTGTCCGTACATGATCATTAGTAAGTTATGTTGCATGACGCATAGAAAAACAGTTGCTAATCAGCATACTTTTAAAGATGCTTCAAGAGATTTTAAAGAGTAAGAATTGATAAAAGGCTGACATTGTGTTTGACACATTGAAAAACGATGTACTTTTACAAACTGTTGCAATACAGTAGAGTGTTTTCAATCATTGACAAACATGAAGCGCTATATTGCAATAACCATCCAACAAGGCTGGAAGGACATTTTTTCTTTAATCTATGTGATCAGGAATGTAATCCTCTCTTAAGATGTTACACTTTTCACATCCACATAGCTTCCATCTTAGAGATGGGAAACGTCATGTTGGCATTCATTAGAATTGCTGGGTACGTGTCAGTCGTATATTTCAAAATTGCATAAAAAGGCTATCAAACAGCACTCAGAGTGTTTATGTATCAGTGGGAATAAATAGCAGGACTCCGATATGACGCTGCAAAACGCGGAATATAACACCGTGTGCAATCTGGGCAGCTGTCATTACACGTATAAAAATCAATCAAATATACGCATAAATCCGTATAAATCAAACTGTACGTGACTACCCCCCTTTTAACAATGTCTCCAAGAACAGACACTATTTCCAATATGCCGAGGAGTAATATTCCATATTTATTTGTAGTTACAAGCGTCAATAAGCCAGTGATTACTGCTATCTAAGAAAGTGATCTGTGGACCAGCTGGCACAGTTAATCAGCCAAACCCTGATCGCATCACTCCTCCCGTTGAACAGCTTGCCATCGACTGTGATTAGACTGCTTATCTGTCGTTGGAGTGTAGATGCCTTGAGTGTCTGTGATCAGTGTATGCATGTGCTTGCGAGTGTGCGTCGCTATATGTGCATACATGTACTGTGAGTGCTGCTGCGGCTTACTCGGCTCTTTACGTGTCTTAATTAGCAACAAGAGGAAGCACGATTGCTATCACGCGTTTTCAGTAGAGCTGTTGGTTGATCTCGAGCAAAATAAACCAGAAGGCTAAACTATGATAGCATTGCACTGACAGAGAGGGGACATGGTATATTGTATGTAACATGTTGCGTCTAATGTGCAGCATTGAACAGCCGATGAATTGTTGAAGTCGTCTAATTTCATGCTTAACTTTCAGCACCACTGATGTTGTCCTGTATTATGTGTTCATTTGAGTGTCAGTGCTTGTATTGTAGTGTTAGAATGTGTTTGCGTTATCTGTGTGTTTGTAATTTAGTACATGTTTTGCGGGAGCATCCTGAACCATATTCCCCTTTTTGAGATTGATTCATATAGGTATCATGAAGCTGATTCCAACTTCTGAGTCACATTGGTATACACTTTTGCAAACACGGACTTACTTTTCCAAAGCTTCCTTTTCCTATTGCCCTCAGGATCTGGAAGTGGTCGAAATTCACTGCGAGAGAGAAGAGTAGAAAATCTCTGTTCATTTTTGTGAAATACCAAAGAAAGATTTGGACCCGGAAATCTGTAATGTTCCTCTTTAAATTACAGTAACATTCCTCCAGCACTTATAAAACAAGTTAATACAACTGAACAGGATCAATACAAGATATCAGTGGCAAACAAAATGGATTACATTTAATTGATGGAAGACGACACAACCCTCCCTAAGGGAGAACAGCAGGACCACCACATCCTGCAGGTGTTGCTGTTGAAGCATTTTATTAGAATTTCAGCAATGGATTTTTATATATATATATATATATATATATATATATATATATATATATATATATGTGTGTATATGTACATACATATACATCTATAAATAGAAATAGATGAAAGTTAAGTGTCAGTACAGTTACAGTAGGTTTACTGTGAGGTTGTCAACCTGAGGCCAATAGAGGTATCCAGGGCAACCTCAGGTCACTGACATTATAGCAGAGAATCAAAATAAGCTTTTAGCACAAAGAAGTCTTTTATGATCGTTGCATGTTTTCCCACTGAACAAAAAAGCGATTTTAAGTTTCGATATCCTCTCAGTCTTTGTATCATTCTCTCCCCTGCAGACTTATTGAACATGATCACAGACACACACACAATGTAAACCAGAGCTTAACTCGCTATCTCACTCCCCTCCGTCTATCAGCAACATTTATCGCCAATTGGAACCGGATGGGGCTGTTTGTTCCTTGCTACCATGACAACCAGGACAGACGGTTTTCCCTTCCTGTCGTTTCCCCGAGGATGGAACAGCTGGTGCCCACTTATCTGACCACACACACACACACACACACACACACACAGAAATGCACCATTTCTTTCACAAAAATATACACACATTTTTAATGGACATAAACATTACCTGCTTCTCTTGCAAAAGTCACACACACACACACACATATACACACACACACACACGCGCGCGCGCGCATGCAGACGCACACGCACACATACACACACACACACAGGCACACACACCCATGCACACACACACTCCCATTCTGCCTGCAGTCACTAGATCTATTGGATGTGACAGTTAATGATATGCTCTGTTAGTCACGTATCACTGGCACTTCCTCCTCTCACACTATCTGTGTTGGAGTGTTTGCACAACCAACTCTGAAAATGACCATATGAAGCCCGCTTTATAACGCACAATCACACAAACAGACATGCGTGCATAGACTTACAGATGATGTATACCGAGCATACATACAGACACACGCTCCAGATGAACATGGTCATTTTCCTGCTGAGCTACTCAGAGATTCTACTCTGATGGGTTATTCTGAGAGACAGCTGTGGTCATGGATGAGAGGGCAGTGCTCTATGATCCGAGAGAGAGAGAGAGAGAGAGAGAGAGAGAGAGAGAGAGAGAGAGAGAGAGAGAGAGAGAGAGAGAGAGGGCGAATGTCATATTTTACCAGCAGAACTCTGAATGGTTAAATATGCTGCATTAAATGATGGACACATGAGTAACTGAGCGTGTAATGATTGAAATCTGCACATGAGTGGGATTGACACATTGACAGCCTTTCCATAGCTTAAACTAATTTGGGAAATCATCTGACTACAGAACTAGTCAGTTTGAATTTGACTGACACGTGCTTATCAGTTCGTATTAAAATAATCACGCTTGTTCAGTTGGAGCCTCGCGCAGTGTCTCGCGTCTCACCGTACTTTATGTCCATTCCCGTCTTTCTCTGTCCGTCAAAAGCAGTCTCTGTCTCTGAGGATGTCCACGCTACGCCAACAAAATTTGAAAAAGGCTCTCTGTTTTTGCTCTCTGTCAACACTAAACGCTCTCGTATATTCTAAAACGGAGTCACAGGTGGTTTTGGACATTTTGTTCTCGACGTGAATCTCCTAACGGGCCCGTGCGAACATTAGCAAATGTCACGTCTGCTCAGACATGAGACATTTAATTTGAGCTTCAACCGGTGTTGTTAAAAACCCGGAAACGGCTTGCCGAGTGTATAAACCTGAAAATGCCAGCTGCAAGTTTTCATGTGGGCCAGAAAATTACGGAATGAGCCTGGTTGAAGTTACTGTAGCAATAAAGTCAAGACAACTTTCTGTCTCCTCTGACCCTCCTTGCGACCGTTTATTTTCAAGTATGAGGCTTGTGTTTTTCTTTATTTTTCTTACTGACCGACTTTGCTACCCTGCCTGTTGCACTCAGTCCTACTGAAGACATCAATCTTAAAAAAAAAAAAAGAATGCTTTTAAAGTAATAGCTAAAAACAGCTGGGCACTGTGGTGAGTATTGGGGAATGTGTCTTGTGGTGTTTTGTCACAAAACTTTACAATCATAAAAAAGGGTTTTGATTGACGACCCTCAAGTCACTTCATAGTCATTTAGTTGTACAGAAACTGAAAAACATGTAAATGAGGGGCAAATAAATCATGAGTTTGGTAAAGTCATATAAACACGGTAGACAGTAGGTGATTACAGAACGCAGACGGGAACTAAACAGAGTTTAACTAGCTGAGTTTTATTGTGTTGAACAGAGAAAGAGATTTGGCCATCTTCCTGTCGTTTAAGTGTTTCTGTGCGGAAAACATACGGGACGTTTTCAAAATGAGCCGTCTCATTGTGGACGCGCTGTCTCACTCTGTTTGCCCCTCCCTCTCCGCCGTTCACACAGAAGCCACTTACGGACCCACCAACGTGGGAACATCAGCGCTCAACGCTGTTGCTCTGACAACTGAAACAGAACCCAAGGGTCCATGTGCCACTGTGATGTGAATAAAGCATGATCAGCAGTAAACAGGGTCTGTCCATTAATCAGAGTGTCCTGGTTGCACAGTGGAAAATATCTGTCGCACATTAGGGAGCCAATATCATTCTCAGAGGAGATAAACATGTCTTGACAGAGTTCACCTTCATGCATGTGCCTTTTTGCAAATAAACTAATATGGCTTGGACGACAAAATATGCATCTGTCGCTGCACTGACTCCAGCAAGGAAAGCAGTGTATAGATTTATTCTGATAAATTAAATAAATAATAATATATTCTGATTGTTTTTGGGGAGAACTTTTGTTTTGATATTTGAAGTTTAGTTACAAGAATATATTGTCTTCTTTGGACTACTTTTTTTGCTGCTGCTTTTGCTTTTTTTTTTTAAATTCATGGTTAAATTTGCCTTTTTTGGTTTTGTTTACATGCATTTACAATGTAGACTACAAAATAAACACCATTGGATACGAATGCCACAATTTAAAATGTAGCTTTAACTCCACAAAAGGAGTTTTTTTTGCCACAGCAGATTACGATATGCCACAAAAGCATCATTCAATGGTTAGGTGCATCACGATCTCTCTAAATGTCTTCTTATATTAATATTTTGTGTGTAAAATATGTGAGAGAGACACATTTTTGCAAACTTGCTCACTGAACATAAGGGTTAAAGGGCTCAACCGTTTTTTACCACCAGCTATATTCAAAGTTTTTCAGCCACACAGAAGCTATGGATCAAAATCACAATTAGCTAACCTCAGAGCATTTACGAACATTATAAATATATATATATATATATATATATATATATTTTTTTTTAATTTTCAACATTTATTTATTTATTAATGTTCACCATTAAATGAACAAAACAAACACAAATGCCACCTCTGTGGCCAATTTTACCTTGAAGCCACCTTTTGATGTTTCTGAAGCGTGAAGTGAAAACAAAATTTGCATCTTTATTGCTTTTTTTCAGGGGGGGGGGGGTGAGGTCATGATGTGTGCTCGACATGCAGTGACCCGCCCCGGCTCCGCCCACGTCAAAAGGAGAACGCCGCCTGTGTCTGACGGGAGTTCCATCAGTGAGGGGATTACTTTGTTTCCATGAGCCGGCCTTTTTTTCTAATTCATAACAATGTGTCTCTGTGTTTATTATTCCCCTGCCCTCGGTGAAATCGCCCACGCTGTTTCGCGAGCGAGGAGTGAGTAAGGTGCATTGTTGCATTAACTCCAGAGTTCAGAGACGCTCCGTTATGAGTGACATTTCCAGAACAGCACGCTAGATGACTGAGTAAGCGAGGTTAACCGTGATTAATGGTTTCCTCTTCGATGGCGGTTTGCCTCCAGTGTAAAAGAGAAAGCCAAAGATATGGATTTCATCGGGTGGGGCCTGAAACATTTTGGGGGTTAGTCCCACAATAATGGAAATGAGCATTTCAGCAGACGAATAAATAACTGGAAACTCAAACGATAACTTATCGAATATGAACCCATCGAATGGGTTAAACTGTAAACAGATATTTTAATTGACAACTTAATAAAAAAGAAACAAATGTATCAGGTCATCGAGGAAACACTATACAAAAAAAAAAAAATCTACAGTAAGGGAAGACCAAGGAAAACCACCTCACTTCTGACTAAATCAGTGACTCATGTAACACTGACTTATTTGAAGTTCTTGGGGCGCTGCCAGAGTGGAATTAATTTCAGAGACTGCCTCAGATCGATAGATTCACATTGTATTATCTACTCAAGTCACAAGGAAAAGGGAAATAAATTCAAACAAAGCTTTGTCATCAAAGTTATAACTCCGTTTGATGCTGACCTTGATGGCGAACATAAGAGAAGGATAATATAACCTGGCAAGATTCAAGCTATTTTCGATTATCATAAATATGAATACTGCACCATCAAAGCCAACATTAGAGAATCTTTAACACATTTGTATTCAATTCTGTGCCTTCTACGATATTTTTACTTGTGTAAATGTACAATGCTGTGGCTATATCAAAGGGTATTCCCTCGTTTCCATTTGCTGAGGACGACTCAGCGTTACATCAGTCAGAACCGTTTACTGTAAGTGCACTTCATTTTCTTAGCTAATAGGAAAAGCTTAACACATTGATAAGGCTGCAGATAAGGCAGTCAACGGTGGCGAACCCTGCAAACAACTCGTCACTTTGATTCACCCACGTTCCCCCTGTTTATCTTCCCTAGATTCCGGGTCACACAAGTGGAGAAAGAAAAAGTCACATGAGAACGTTGGATGATTTAAAACTCACCCTCGTCTGTGTCCTCGGTGACCGGAGACTTGCTGGACTGTCCGAGCCCCATGGCTGCTCCTCTTACGGGTTCTCCTGGTCTGCTCCCTTATTTCAACTCAGCATCGAACGGCCTCTCCCTCCGAGATGCACTCATAGCCTGGTCAACACTAGCCCCTCACACACACACACACGCACACACACGCACACGCACACACACACACACACACACTCACGTGCTGGACTGCTTATCCCTGACGCACACATACGCAGCAGCTGGCTCGGTTTTGCTGACTTGAACGGGTCCTGTCTTCCTCTCAACTCTCCACCTTGACACACACACACACACGCGCGCGCGCACACACACACACACACGCACGCACACACACTCTCTCTCAGAGGCAGTACTACAGTGTAAGTTTCCCGTCTGTCTTCACTGCCGTTTCGATGAATGCAGGCAGATGTACGACTCTCGCCAGGCAGGAGGTGGATGGCTTATGGGTTTGCGGCTGTGACCCTCTGTTGACTGAGAGTCCAACCTGTGAGGGGAGGCAGGAAAACATGACACCATCAGCAGGATGAGAGAAGGAGGGACAGGGAGGGAGGGAGGGAGGGAGGGAGGGAGGGATGGACGGAGGGATGGACAAGTAGAAAGGTAGAGCCTCTGAGACATGAATGGCTTGTACACAGCATCTAATGGTAAAGACTGAAAAAAACTACAAAAAACATGGTTCTTAAACTGATACCCATAATAGTAGCACTTTAGCAGGAACATTAATGTTAAGGTCTTGATTAGTAATCATCTTGATTAGCGGACAGGAGGGAGGGGGGGGGGGGGGCTAGGGTAAATTACTTTTATTACTATTTTTACATATACAGGGCTCCTTCCTCCTTCCTTTCCTCCTTCCTTCCTTCATCTGTCATTTATCAATTATTTAATTTTTACATTTTAATCAGAAACTCATCCCAGTGGAGCAGCGTTTGTGGTGCATGTGTGATGAATGGTATGATCGGTTTTCCCATTAAGAGCACAAAATGGGAGTCTTTTGATTTATAGTTTGCTGGCATTGTGTACAGTAAATGGAATCCCTCAGGCTGCCCTCTTCAGGACGTGACATTTCACGAGTTACTACGCTTTGTTCCGGTAGTAGACAAAAAAAAACATAAACTGCCTGATGAAACATGAAAGCCTAAATATGAACTCACAGAATACATAGAAATATTAAATAAATCAGGTTTGCATCTTACAACGTTATATTCCTGTTGGACTGTCAGAAAGCAAGTATATTTTAAGCTTTTTAGTCTGCGATGATAATACAATATCCATATCACAGCTTTACTGGTTTGCTTAATACTTGAGAACTGAGTGACATCCCATAATATCTTACAGGAGAATGAGTGACTGAACTGAGTGTAGCTGAGATGCGTTTTAGGGATCAATATACAAAGTTCAAGTCATCGTGGCAACATTTAATCCGCTAGGGGAACCCCTTCCATGAATGTCATTCCCACATGTATGATGAGGTCACCACAACATATCTGACTATCCCGTTCGGGTTAAGTCAAAAAATATTTATTAAAAAAATAAATAGTGCGGGGAGCCGCAGTGCTGAGCTCCCCGCAGAGGACGTTATGCTCGGAGCCCCTTATCTGATCAAACGGGCCAAACATGCGCTGAATGGAAAGTATAGCGCCCCCCCCCGACCCCCACCCCACACACACACACACACACACACACACACACACACACACACACACACACACACCCCACCTCCACTCTGCATCCATGCAGGACAGCTGTGGGCACCTACCTCTGGACGCCTCCGGTAAGTCGGGCATGGGACCATTTCCAGCCCGGTTTGCTGCAGAGACGCGAGGCTTACAGGGGAGCAACAGCGCAGCTCAGAGCATCACTTGTTCGATGTTCGGACGACGACGCACCGGGACACCTGCCACCGGAGGGACGGAACCACACAGCGAGACGTGACTCGCGGGATGCGCCGACGGAGTGCAATGCGAAATCCCTTGCTTCGGCAGGACAGAGGACAAAAGGAGCAGAGATGGGGTTTAAAAGGGTGGGGGTGTGGGGGGGCGTGGGGTGGGGGGGGGAACTGCTCGGCGCGTTGCACTGGTGAGAGACTGACCTCCACATCGACGCCGGTGTAATGCGCTGGTCACCGCCGCGCGCCTGGAGAGGCACGTTTCATACAGGCGGATCCGCTGTGCCTGTGGAGCAGAGGTTCCCCTGTCGTTAGCGTGCACTCGTTTTTTTTAGAAAAAAAAGTTGCATCCCCTTAATGAATTTTCAGAACGATATTAACTACATCACGCCTTCAAATTCTTACTGGAATATGCTGTATATCTAAGACATATCACGGATACGCTGCCCGTCATAGCCCCCAAGTTCACCGTAAAGTCACTTAAACACCGCAGAGTCCTCCGTAGTGATTTCCTTCTGGGTTATGGTCTAAAAATGAAGAGACGATTGTATAAACAGTATAAACACGTATGCCAGTATAAAAACACAAACAAACAATCAGTGTGCATCACTCTAAAATTCGCATAGCCTCGCAGTACTCTGCTTTATTTACATCTGCAGGGGATTCTTCATGTTACCACCATGAGTCAGGGGTCCTGATCGGCTGTAGCACAGCGCCCCCTAGAGCAGACACTGTTTTGCCACTTTGCTCAAAGGCACTTCAGCAGGGCAGACCGTCGACAATGGGCCTATAGGTGAGGGGCAGTCTCGTTATAGACGAGCTGATTCTGTCTCATAATAGCCTTCAAACTTATATGGAAATAGTAATTATACAGTAATGTCTCTCTGGTGTTCCATAGTGAGTCTATACTGACCTTATTGTGCTTTATGACTTTTTATTTTTTATTTTTTAATCTCAATAGGCATCAAGGTAATGTTCCTTTAATATTCATTCGCAAGATACTCTGTATGCCCGATAGGCCTGCGAGCACAGATATAGAGAGAGTGTTGCCCAAAGTTTTTACTTATCTCACAAAGGGCTGGGTTATAGCAATATGACCTTGTCTTTCCATAAAGTTGTTATCAAAACAGACTCCCACAACTGAAAAAATGTCGTAAAATGTGAAATACAAGGTTACTCACATACGTGATGATACATTTTCATAGAAAATGTAAGAAAGAAATGTAAGAAAAAAGGAAAGTGAATGACTCGCAGCTGTCCTCACTTACCTCAACAGCTATACTGTTGCTGTCGGGGTCCTGCTGAGCAAGGCACTTAACTCTTACTCTAATCGAGTATCGTGGTTGTACTGGACATAACTGGATAACTATCTGAATGTGTAGGAAAGCCGGATTAATTGTCCCCCAGAAATCTTAAAAGGCAGGACCCTCACGTTACGTGTCGCGGCTCTATGTTTCATATGCAATACATCAAACCAGAATATGTGTCTGCCGCATTGGAATACGCTGTCTTTCGGGCCACAGCTCCGTCGTCCAATCTCTCGTCGTACATTAACTTCTGTGGCCATTAATCGTAAAACACATCCGTCCATGATAAGGACCGTCACTTCTGTCCCCCGTTAATTGCGCAGGTCAAGGTCGAGAGGAGAATGGCCGTGTGGTGGGACTCTGGGACAGGAGACATGCTTGCAGCACACACTGCACTTTTTCCTCCTCTTTGTGCCTCTCGGTCATGCCGTGACACGCTCAGTGTGGGCCATCCATCTTCATGCGGCGGTAGGGGACAGACCTCCAACGCTCAACACAGAGGTGACGAGCACCACTCACAAGCAGGCCAATTTGTCATCAGCCGTTTGGCGGCATCAGGAGTTGTGCTCTTCTTTTTCACGGCTGGACAGAAACAGAGTAAAGCTATGTAACGTGCCCAGTGTTGTCCTAGTTTTGTGTGTATTTTTATGCAAAAAAAAAAAAAAAAAAAAAGAGAATCGGTCATAGACAAATCCTGGTTGTATTAGATTAAGATTAAGAAAGCTATTATATCCAACATAATGCTTGAGGACACTGGACTGGACAGCTCAGGAGGATGGGAGGAGTTAAAATCTGTGAAATTAGCCCCATCTAGTGGATCAAAAAGATGCATAACATAATGTGACAGCAGCCAGTGTTAATACAGCAAGGGGTCTAATGGGAATGTAATTTACAGCATAAATCACTTTCATGATCACTATTGCAGTCAAAGTATCAACACTGCCCTCATCCCCAATGCATAAATGCTTAATTATGGAAAACCTGTATCGGGGTAAAGGTTATTAATGCCTTTCTATTTCTATATTTTCCCTTTCCAGCCTCAGGGCTGTCTGGATTCCTCCGTGCAAGGCAGTTTTATTTATATAGTACATTATATTTCAATGTGTAAACTCAATGTGCTGCACTTTAAGATGCATACAAAAATCATGCAACAATTTAATTCCAGTGGTGCTAAATGTAGAGTTGGGAGCTTGGGACTGTTGGAGTAAACTAAAGGCACCGTCATGTTTTGTAAATCATCATGCAGTGTGTATGTAAACCATCGGTCAATACTCAATTGATACTAAGAGATGTATGGAAGCAAAGCTCGAGTGGGCAAAAGTAACAAAAGACATTAACTCAAACATTTGATGACAATTTTGAGGTATTTGCACTTTACTTGAGTTTTTCCAATTTTTGTTTTTTGTTTCTATAATTCTGCCCCACTACAATTCAGAGACACATATTGCACTTTTATTACGCCACTACATGTATTTGATAACTTATGTTATTAGTAACTTTGCAGATTCAGATTAATAATACAACATGTATTTCAACAAATAAAGTATACGTGTAATTGTAGATTAAGATGAGAGAAGACTATTTGATCTCTTGGGGGGAATTCACAAGCTACTCAGTAGTTTATAAAGTATTTTAAATATCCCCCGTCTTTAACGGCTGCAACATTAAAATGAGGTACACATTGATGCATCAATATTCATATTCCAATATTATGATATACATTATTTTGAAAGGGTCCATTCTGCATAATGAGTACTTTTACTTTTGATACCGTTAATATTTATTAATGCTAGTTCTTTTTTACTTTTACTCTATAAGTAAAATCATGGGTTTTTACGTATTTCTATACTGTAGTATTTCTACCTTTAGCAAGACTACTTGCTTCTACTTCTGACTACTACGGTCACTGCAAATCCAATTTTGGAAACATGCTGAATATTCTTCTCTTTCTGATGAAATTACTAAGTTATTTCTTCCCAGTATTAAATTGTCTGGACAAAAACAAGAAACAGCTCGCTGTCCTCCCCAGCCTGCTTTGAATACCCCACAAAGACAAGTGCTGTCTCATCTGACACAGTGGGTCGTCGCCTGTCATTCCTCTAAAGTGCCATCCTTACTTTGGAGTAAACAGAGGGTGTGTCAAAAGCTGCGCACATGCATACGTGGCTGCGTCGTGTGCATCGCTGACACAAACCAACAAAAGGGTCAGTCAGTGCGGTAGGTGTCCGGGAGTCATGGCGATCTTTAACCACCTGCTGCTTGTTTCGTCCTTGGTGCCGCTGGTGCTGAGCTACTCCCCTTTCTACCCACCAACATGCTACACCAAGGTGCTGAGCATGGCCACAGAGCTCACCCAGTGGGCGGCAGATTTGAAGAGGGACCCTGAAACTGTAAGTCGTCTGCCGCGTCGTCAATCTCTTCTAGACGTTTGACCCTAACCCTGACCCCAACCCTAACCCTAACACTTGAGTTGTGTTCAGAATCTATTCTTCGATGGTCCTGTGTGCCGAACTGTGTTTTTTTTTTTTTTTACTTGTCTGATGTTCAGCTAGTGTTATTGTACTAAGGGCCACATTGGAGAAAATAGTTATTTTATTCCTTCATTTATTATCTAATACAATTACGCATCAATTTAGTTTAATTCCATCAAATTTAAAACATACGGCAGTGGGCTAAATGTGAACTAATTCTGTCCCGACAATGTTCGTTGAGTTATGCAACTTCCTATTGTTTTTGTGTCCAGACTTACTGCATGGCACACATGCCATATCTCTACCTTGATGTCCATGTAAGTATGATTTAAAAAAAAAAACCCATGATTGTAACATTCTGTTGATGTTACTAGATTGACATGTTTTGTCATATGGAGAAAGTTTAAAGTTAAGACAATATTTCCAACTGTAATTAAATCAGAGAACCAACGTCTAAAGCAAATGTTGTCGGAGCTGAACTTTTAGCCGACGTTCATCTTTCACACTCACAGTGACCTCGCTGTCCCACAATTCTCTACACTAACATCTGTGGCGTTTTGACTGAAAACCTCAGCTGTAACTCACACACTGGGACACTAATTGCTACTCATGCCGAACGCAGAATGCCTGTGTGATGTACAAAATGAGGGCCTACATCTCCCTGGTGGAAGGACTGCGAGATCGCCGCTGCGCTTACACCAGAGACGTGTGGAAGTTGGGCGTCACCCTGAGGCAGCTCTTCATCATCATGTCCGAGAAATGTCACGGGGTAAGACGAGGCGAATGGTCTGAATGGGTTTAATGCAATGAGACTCAAATAGTGCCATCGTGAGGTATCTATTTGTGCAATGAAGCAAGTAAGTCGAATTAAATCTTGGGGGGGCGGGGGGGGGGTACAAAGTGAAGTGCATCGAAACACCTGGTAGAAAATACAGGGATTAATCTTTCGTATCTAGGGCTGTACCTTTTATTCTCGTATGCATTGCCTCATTTGTGCTCGGCTAAATACAACAATGTCTAAAACATAAATATGTTAAATGTTAATTTATGTAAAAGAAATGTACCACTTTTACATTCATCAGTTTACGCATAATACATTTTCTTTGTACATTATCTGTACTTTTAATGGATGGAAAGATTTCTGTGAAAAGAGAAGGTTGTAGAAGTTGCAGTGTTATTAAATGTTGTATTGTTTTGGTCCGTTTTAACATTTTACCACCCACAAGTCAATCTGAGAGACACTACAGGAGCACTATGGGAAGATTTCACAAACAATACTATGAAAAGTTACTGCATGTATAAACAGATTATATTCTGCATTGCAGGAAATGTAACGGAAACTTATAAAAATATGGTGTCTCACTATCTTCAAAGCAGCCCTTCCACAGTATTTACTAAAATACTTGCAATTTTAATATAGTATAATTAATTTCTTAAATGCCCAATTGTTACTACTTTGTTCCCTGTAGTCTTATTTTCTTCCACTGTACCTATATTTAAGTACTACTGGGAACTGGTAAGTATTTCATTGGCACATAATTCACACAACAAAATGATTAGTGTGTTACCAAGATTCATCTTGATAAATGTAAAATGAAATGTCCATTAATGCATACGTTTCAGTCACGTGTACTGCATATCCACTGAGCCAAAGTCTGAGCCACTGCTGCTCAACATGAAACCGAAAAGGGAAAAACCGATGATGCATTCAAACTGCATGGCGGTTAATGGCTCGCTCAGTGGGCCATTTCACAGGATTAAACGGGGGTTTATGATGCAGATTATGAAAAAAGATTCAGTTCTCTGTGGATGTTTGAGCCTTTTCTCCTGAACTGTGAAGTCTGCGGCCGATTTTCCGTAACCGCCTGACACGACCTGTCTGTGCAAGCAGGCCACGATGTCTCGACACATGTCATATGGATGATTTCTATTTGTCAAACAATACAGATTAAAGAAAAGTTGAGAAATTGATCTCCTTACAACATAGGAAATATGAATCCTGAATATGAAGATTGTATTGAATCACGCACGCTGTACCTAAAAATGCTATATTTGTTCTTTCTTTCTTTTTATAGGACTTGGTGTTCACCATCTATGACTGTGCTGCACTGGAGCGCTAACATCCCGGGTCCTGAGATGACAACATTACTGTCTGACAGCAGTGCAGTCCTTCTGTGTGAATTATTCAAGCATGTAACTATGGCTTGTGTTACTAAAACATGTAATTTAGACATTTGGTTTCTGACTATCATTGGGTATCTTTCCACTAATTATCATATATTTTCTATGGAGTCTGACTGAAGCAACAATTCATGTAATAAACTACATTAAAACACTTTTTGTCTTTGTCATTTTACATGATGGGCGGGGATCAAATAAAATATAGTATAAAAGCGTGTTAGTGGACTGCTATATTGCCCAGTTTCATGGACATTTGTCTCAACTTAGCATAACTTAATAAGATCAGTGTATTTCATGATGTTTGCTCATTGTCAACCCACGGTGAAATATTTTGTGCACAAATAGGGCTCTAAAAAACACAACAATGTAATGTTTAGCATCCAAAAATAGGAGATGTGCATTGTGTCTTATTGTATTTCAAGACACAATAAGACACAATATATATCTTACTTCTTTAAGATATTTCATACTTGTTCTTACAGCATTACTAAAATATTATGAGACATAAACCAGGTGAATTTAAGGATTTTCACTGCAGACATTTGAAAATAAAACACATGAATGTAACTAATGACATTAAAAATGTCCCCATACAATTTAAGTGTCCCAGTAAGCCGTGACAGCGAGTCAGCATGCACGACACCAGAACCATGAAACTGTAGCAGGCAAATGGAGTTCATAAATTGACATCGTTCAATATATTCAATTTCTTTCATTTCAGACTATAGAGAGATATTATTTACACTAAATAGAAATTGCTTGTTTTTTTTTAAGACATACAGTCTGATACCAAAACATAATTCAATTTAAAATGGAGATTGTTTGGCATTTTTGCTTTATTAATCACTTAGATGATTATTCAGTTGTCAAAATCAGGTTCCTCGTCTGACTGCTTTGCGTCACTCAATGGAGGAATGTACTTAAGTACACTTTTGACATATGTGTACACCACTTGAGTATTTCCTTTTCTGCTGCTTTATACTTCTACTTTACTACATCTCATTAGGACGTATTGCCCTTTGTACTTGATGCAGTAGCATAGCCTACTACTAATCTTTCCCGTACACAAAGTATCTCAAATTGGCTCCGCATTAACGACCTAAAACATTGAAATAGTTTTTACATATTTGTTAGTAATGAAAAACAGAATAACGTAATATTCTGTAATTAAACGTTGAAAGGGGGCCATTCTTACTTGTCATGGAGCATTTTTAGACTATGTTATTTGTACTTTTATTGAAGTAAAGTCTCGGTGGACTTCTTCTTCCACCACCTTCCACATGCTCAACAGGTACACGTTCACTGAGCTCGATGCGCCACTAGAGGGCGCCACGTCACTGCCTGCACAGGTGAAGAGCGAAGTTAATTGAGCCAGCGTGAAGTTTGAACAGTGCAAATGCGTGATGATTCTAAAACCACTGATTAAGACTTAGAGGACACTACACCTGTCACGGCGTGCCCCCCAAAGTCTGAGTCACGTATTTGTTGTGAAATACAAAGTAAAACACCTCACAGTGATGCGCTATGAAGTCAAAACAGCAGCAAACTGGGGTCGCAATATGTCAATGGCCGCGTTCCCCGCAGCGACGCAGCGTCGTTAATGGCACAGCTGTTCCAGTTGCCAGAGGACACGCGCGCAGCACCAACCCGGACGTTGAAGTCCTCTTCGCCTCATTGTCGCGCTGGTGACGACTGCCTTGTTCCTTGAAAGAAACTACATTTCCATGACGGCAGTGGGAGGGGTCGTTGAGCAACGAAGGTGGGGCGTTTTTTTTGTGTGTTTCTCTCACAGTTAGAAGCAACAAGTGGCTCTGGCGGGCTGTCGAGGCTGGGCGGTTACTCCATCGTGTTTTGCAGCGGCAGGTGGTCACCGCGCGACCAGCAGCTCTGTGAATGGGATTAAGACCGCGGCACCTTCAGAGCACCTGGCTGTCATGGACGGAGTAGAGTAACTTCTTTCAACTGGCTTTTTTTTGGACGGGCGCGTGCGTAATGCGTCTGTGAGTGTAGAGCCTTTTTAATACTTTTTTTTTTTTTTTTTTTTTATTATTTTTAATGTTGTCATTGTAAATAATGGCATTCGCTAGATTCAGCAGGATACTCCGCCTGCCTACTCTTGAAATCAAAAAGAAAGTCAAGCAGTATGAGCACGTTCATCGGGACATCAATCCGAACGATTTGTGGGAAATTATCGGCGAGCTGGGCGACGGCGCGTTTGGAAAAGTCTACAAGGTGAGTGCGACTTCAGAGACACGAGGCAGTGACGCCCGTAACCTCTGTACTGATGAACCCTGGGTGTAGTTCTTAAATCATCTCAAACTCCATCGATAAGTTGCTCACCTGTCGCCAATTTAACTATTACAGAAAATATCTTGAATAGTGAAGTTTTTTTTTTTTTAAATAATCTCTTTCCAAAGCCACTCATGTTCACCAATAAATATTGTTGGTTTGTCTGTGAAATATTGTGAATTATATAATGCCTAACTTTTATTTGTGTTTTTAAGTTCTGTGCGTCACAATATAAACGCCACACCACGTTTCACGCTGTAGAGGTGTGGACGACTTCAATCACATGTGGATGCTTCCCCCCCCACCCCCCCCATTGTTGTTGATGATGATGATGATGACTAACATGTCAATTATGTGGTCCAGAGTTCCACTGTGAAACAAAACTCGGGTCGTCGCCATGCTGAAGCTTAAGGGTGTCACAGAACAATTTTGTTCTGGATGAAATGTTGTTCCTGTTTTAGAAAAGTGATCGTTAATTCTTCTCCATGTCAGTCGAGGCTCGTTCACATCCTCCCGCTGAGGGTCCACTTCATCTTCTGTTTTTAATCCCGTTTTTGGGAGTGATTTTGTTGAAGTAACTTGGTTTCTCTCTTCAAAATGATCACAGCTTTTAGTAAAAGAGACTTTTCTTGTGATTTCCGGCAAAACGTCTGCAGTACAGAAGGTCTCAGATAAACCTCCACCCACCCACCCACCCACCCACCTGACTACGTCTTCCTCGCTGTGACTCCAGCCTGAAGCGGCCACGGTGACAGTGAAAGCACTCTTCATTAGTTCGGTCCAGTCCTCTCCCAGCAGCAGCAGCAGCACTTTTGGCTCCGAGACATTATTTAATCTGGATCTGTTAGCGTGGTCCGTCCCCTCTGTGAAGCATGGCACAGGCCCTCTGTGTCTGCACTGGCCAAAGGAGCACAGTGAACGTCTTTGACACAGCCGGGGCCTCAGTGGAAGAAGTGATGCCTTCCCAGAGGTCTGCACTGAACAGAAAATGTATCCTTTTTTTTTTTTTTTTTTTAATTTTTTTAATTTGAGTTTTTTTTTTTTTTTTTAGGACTCCACCTTATTTTGAGGTATTTTTTGTTTTTACTGGACAACATGCAGTGGGTAAACTAAATGGGAGCACATATATTGGCAGAAGAGTCTCAGTGGAATGGTGACTTGTTTGCACTGAATTGAAAAGAAAACAGTGAGACCTTGCTTATAGCCACAGGTCTGAATATTATGTAACTTGTCCTATAATGCATCTTTTGAGCAGAGCGAGCATGTGAGGAGTCCTATGGATAGCCTTTTGACGATGAAGAGAACATAAGTGAAAACAAACAATGCTTTGAGTGTGCTTCTGAGAAGCGAAGGGACTGACTGGACGCCAGGTGATTTTAAGCTGGAAGAAGACGCGTGGATTCTTTGCATTTTACAGCGTGGAGGGATACACTGTTCAAACTAAGGCGCGGGGGATTTGTGGCTTATCGTCGTGTTTAAATATGATTCCACTTGAATATCTGGCGAGCTTTCTGACACGTCGCGTGTCCCCACTATAGTTGCCCTTTCTTGTACAAATGTCAAGCCTCGGCCTCGGCTTCTGTTTCCTCTCCTTGAGTGGGTTGGAGGAGGACCGCGCCACACCTGCAGCTGTCAGATGGAGGCGAGGCGAGGCGGGGCAGAGTGGGAGCAGATGATAGCCAAGAGAGGAAATCGTGGGACTGCATCGGGGGGCCTGGGGGGGGGGGGGGACAACTTCCTGTCGCAGCTCCCGAACATCAGACTAATCAGCTCGTCTGTGGGAGGGAAACGGTCTCAAGTGGTGAATCTCACATGTTTTCCGCTGTTAAAGTCTGCGATAGAGCGGGCGTGGAGATGGCGGAGGGGGTCGGTAGCTCCATCACAAGTGAAATCAGCTGCTTATCAGATGGTTGGGGGCAATGCGACAAATGGGGAAAAAAGTGGATCTGTTACAGATGGCAGACGAGCAATACGGATTGTCTCTTCATTAAAAAGGCCGTTTTAATTGTTGTCATTTTGCACGTGGCCAAGACCCCCGCTCAGACGGCCTCTTTTTATTTTAGCACAGAGCCCTTTAACTGCACCGCCTCGGTACAGAGTGGTCCTGTCTAGCTGACTCTCTAAAGGCTGATGTCCCTATTGGGACAATAACAACTCACTCAGTAGCGTAAGGGGAGTGTGCGTGTGTTTTTTTATATCGCATGATTTAATGAAATGCAATACATCCCTCAGTTATCAAATGCGTTCTGCTTTACTTCCAGAGTCTTTCCTGGAGGAGCAACTGTGCTTTCGTACTGTTGACGGACCACAGCATGTTGAACGCGACAGGAATAACAAGACTTTCTTTAAATTTATCTGATCTTTTTTTTTATCTCTTCAGACATCTGAAAGTTTCCCATAAATTCCCATATATTTGAAATTGCTCTTTGGTTTAACTGCTGGACATTGTGTGTTTTTCTTTTCTTTTTTTTTCTTTCTTTTTTTTTTAAAGAAAATAGGCTCACATGCCCAAAAAAAGGGTTAATAACCACTAGCTTGTTGCACAATGCATCCACATCCTGAAACTCAAAGACTTCTCAGTTAATTCGCAGCAAAGAGTGAAACCTGTATAAAACACACCGATTTTTAACGTGCATGAGAATGAAACCGCGTCCTCGCCGCGAATGTTCCAACTGAGCATCTTAACGCATAATGTGACAGAACAAACAAACCAAGTGCAGAGTGTCCATTTTTTTTTTTTTAAATGTGAGGTCATGGTGTAAGAGCCTCATCGAAAGGAAACGCAAACGAGCTGTCGTTGGCGTTCTCAAGTCCTCTTTTGTCACAGCGTCGCAGTTTCGTTCTTCCCCGATCGGTGTGACGGTGTCAGACTTGTTCAACATGTCTTCACAGTGCACGGTTTGCAGTTTTAGGCACTTGCTGACTGATGATCGGTTCAGTCCTGTTGGTACATTTCAGAAATGTAGCTTCCCCCTTTTTGATGCCCTTTTTCGGTGCAAATCCTTGACAGACAGCACTGCCTCGCCATGTTGTACACCGCAGACTTTGCCTTCCTGTAGATTCTTCATTGTCATCATAACCACTTAAGTCCCTCATACTTTAAGTCAAAGCAAGAGAATGTCTCCCTTCCTGCCTACCAGACGTGTCATAGGATGTTTTCTTTGTTTTGTTTTTTTCGACGCTGTTATCAGTCTACGCATGCTCGCCATTGTTAGAAAGAGTGTGTGTGACGGTGTGTGTGTGTGTGTGTGTGTGTGGCTGCAAATGAAGCATGAAAACTGAGGAGTTGTATGGTTCCCCTCACTAATTAATGGGCCACGTGCCGCTGAGCCCATTGCCCTGCTGCCGCTGGTAGAGATGTTTCCATAGACACGAGCAGGTTGTGAGGTTACGCTCCGTCAAATTTCCATTGTGGGTTGAAAACCATAGGGCATCTCATCCCTGCTGGTGTGTGATGTAAAGGACAGTGCACTTGCGCTGTTGTAGAGGACTTCTTTGTTTCCTTAGCCACATATCGTGTTGTAAGAGTATTGCGTTACTCTTGAACATGATGGACATCAATGTGGCTTATGTACACAATCACAACACGGGAGAACACGGTCAATGTTCACGGTATCTTTTGTTTTTTTAAGTTTATTGGAGTTAAGAGCGGGAACTGCGAATGGTATGGTGTTATGGTGTTATTATTAAAAAATCACTTTTTTGATCCAATGTTGTCAAAGGACAAGCCAATAGGTTTAGATAGCCAAGGCACCGCGACAATGGATTTAGGGCACAGTGTGTTTCTCTTTTAATGGCATTATCTTTTGCCACTTTTTGTTCAAGACTGTTGGTTGTAATTGGATTGGACCTAATGGGTCTGATTGTCCTTCAGCCAAGGCCAGAACAGAACTGTCCCCGGGTCCATTATGGACAGGGTGTAAGTAATCCGTAGGAGTATTTTGCAACCTGTAATTGTTTTTTAAAACTAATTCATACAAATACGGTTTGAATAATGGGACTCGTCAGAACAGCCGGGGCTACCAGCTCAGACGTTGCAGGAAACCCGGATTGCTTTCTGGCACAAAATAGGAAAAGTGTTGACTTGCATTTGACAGATGGTGGACCGAGTGAAAGGCTGTGGAGGAACCACTTTACACTTGATTATCCTGTTCAGACCGGGTGAAGGAGAAACACACCGGGTGTCATCACTGGGGGGGAGGGGGCACAGGTTGCAACATCCTCTGTGGCTTTCCTTTGGAAAGTCTTAATTTAGAACATGGCAGTGCCACGGAGACGTATGTTGGAGTGCCTTGAGTGAGCCCATCGCCTGGGTCTAATCTCAGGGACCAGATGGGCCCACAGCGACTGATAGGAGCCCTGTTGAGTGGGCGCGGCAAACTGGGAGTCCTCGCGGCGACTTTGTAACTGGCACTTGCAGAAGGCTCCTACGTCCATATCGGCGGGTAGTTATGGCCTGTGATAAGCTGGAGGTCGAGAACTTTTCATGAAAATTTATGATACTGATTGATCCGGAGACCGTTCTCAGAAAATGTTTAGAACCAATGCAAGAAGCAGAAAAACCCACTTAGAGCCATTTACCTCTACTTTACTCTCTGAGAATTGTCAAGTTTTGTTTTGTCTTGACATTTTCGTTTCACTGTTGAAGCACATTGTAACTGCCGTTCACGTGAAGTTATTTCAGATCAGTTCTAGATAGTTCCACTTTTCATTGGGTACTTGCTGTCAGCTGTAGTCAGGAAGTGGATCTCATCTGTCATGAGAGTCAGGCTTTTTGAATCTTTTCAATTCTTTCAAGGCTCTTTGTGGCATCATCATGATTTCCTGCCTCACTGACCTGCTTTGTACCGTCACTTCAAGCTTTTGAACATGGGACGTTTTGCAATGTTGATCTGAATCGTTCACATCCTGTCAAGACTCGGTGCTCTGTCTTGGGGTGTTAAGTTTGAACTTTGCTTGGCTATGTGCTTCACGCCGGGGCATAAATTCAAGCTCTCACGCAGTCAGCGGGTTGTGCAAGAGACAAAGAATCTCGCTGCAGAGTGGATAGAAGCCACAGACGCATGCATTACTTTGATTGCTTTGTCTCGTTTTGAGGCAAGAGCTAGCCACGAGGTAAGATATGAAGTTGACATTTAGGAGAAATTGCCATGTTGCCATGAACACATTGTGACGTCCATGTTTGGCCACCCGTCCACATGCATGCATGAATGAATGCATGCTTTGCTGCCACCAGTGTGCATGTTTACATATGAAACATTTATTATTTATTTATTATTTACTTTTCCCACTGGTATAGCACCTTGATACATTATACACTGTAACATTTGTATTTTAGAAACTATCAAAGATATTTATTTTATTAGCGGTCTTATTCAAGAGAAGGCGGACATATCTACAGCCAATATCTCCAAAACCAGGCAACTCGCACCAAAAACAAAAAAAATCTAGATTGATATATAGCACTAAAATGAAAAATATGAATTTTTGATTTTGGGGTGAACTGTCCCTTTTAAACTCGAGTAACATCTTTACAAGAAAGAGCACCATATTTTGCTGCATTATCTTTGATTAATGATCAGTGCTAGTGTCTTTTTTTTAAGGAGAATTATCTTTTAATTTAAAACTGTTATTTTTTTTTTTTTTTTACCCAATCCGAAAATAAAAATAATTACTTTCTATTTTACGTGTACAAGTGTTCTCAGTTTGCCACTTATTTGACACAGTTGTTATAGAACCTTGCCAAAAAATAATAATTTTTATGATCCAACTTTTGCTGTCAAACAAATCCGTAGCTGGTCAAACGTGCTTCGTCTGTGCACCTTGTTCATCTAAATAAGAGATCATCACTTCCACAGGCGTCTGCTGTCAGAGGTGAGCGTTTCTAAGCTGCGGTCATTATGTAGGAGCTGAGAACCACATTCCTGTTCGCAGACACATGGGGAGAGCCTACAGAGGAAGGGCCGGGTTACAGGTTTATGACGAGGCAAAGGTCTAATATACACACATTCCCCTGAAGGTGTGTGTGTGTGTGTGTGTGTGTGTGTGTGTGTGTGTGTGTGTGTGTGTGTGTGTGTGTGTGTGTGTGTGTGTGTGTGTGTGTGTGTGTGTGTGTGTGTGTGTGTGTGTGTGTGTGTGTGTGTGTGTGTGGAAACTACAACACTGTATACAAGCTGAAAATGCCCGTCAGCATGTGGTATGTTCATTCAACCTGGAGGTGGCTGACCCCAGGGAGAGTTACCAGTTTCAAGAGGTCATCTGGTCCATTCATTCTATGATTAACTATTCCTCATTCTTTTCAGCTTACGGTCTAAATGGGCAAAAATAAATAAAAAGATCTTCGAAAGCTGATGGTTAAAGTTTTTATTTATTTATTTATTTTTTTTTTTTATAATTCAGGTTATTTTGAGGCTTGAAGTTGTAACTCACTGCAGGCTTTTGTTCCATTTTTGAGAGGGATTCAGTGCGGTGCTTTTAAGCCAACACACACACAGTAATCATTAATGTCTCAGTCAACACAGACACAGTATTAAACATTATTATTCCCAGCTTGATTCAAATTGAAAAGGTTATGTGTGCTGAATGCTAAATGACACACACACACACACACACACACACACGCACACGCACACAAAGCTGGGAGCGTGTGCTTTTATGCGTTTGTGTTTGCTTAGTCTGCCAGTACATACAGCATGTTTGTATGCTCACACATGGGTCCGTAACATCTGCTTTTTCTAAAGCTCTTCTTGAGCGGCAGCCAGTGAGCTTCTCGGTCATGGATTGTGGCCTTCGGACAGACTGTTACTGAAAACAGATGGATAAATACATGTGACAGATGAGTGGTAATATCGAGGCTGGGATGACAGACGTATTCGGTGAGGGAGACAAAAGGATGTGCGGCGTGGCAGACGACCAATAGTGAGGCAGGAGGTTAGAGAGGTGTGCTGTACATATGCCTCAGTAAGAGGATTAGAAACTGGGTGAAAACAGTTGACTCATAATCGGGGATATGGCGAAAAATGCATGCAAATAAACTGATGGATGATTGATAGAAAA
Organism: Ophiodon elongatus; assembly: GCA_016806645.1. Lineage (NCBI taxonomy): Eukaryota > Metazoa > Chordata > Actinopteri > Perciformes > Hexagrammidae > Ophiodon > Ophiodon elongatus. The sequence goes on along the minus strand of JACSYO010001980.1, from coordinate 3,089,700 downwards.
GCATCATGAAAGTCTAAAAAGAAAAAAAAAAAGGGCAACAGATGCTCAAAAATGGAATTGTTGGTACAAATATATTCTTTGTTTCCTTAAAATTGCAGTGAAATGCAAATTAGTGACTTTTTGGAGGTCCATCATTATTTTGGCCGTAGAACTGTAATCATCTGTTCATTTGAATGTTCTATGTCCTTTCACACTGCAAGATGAAAGGAAAGATCTTGGCATTTAGGTGGAAGGCAGTTGATTTCTACTTGTACTTTTCTGTTTCAGTGGTCAATGTCACCGCTTGCAATGTGGTCTAATAAGATATCAGATATATACAATGGTATTTTAATATTTTGGTCTTTTAAGGTACTTTGTTGAAGGGCTTGAGTGTTACGGCCTGTTTTTCTGCCAGGTTGGGTCCTTTAAGTAATCCTTTTGCACTTAACCTACATGAAAGCCAAGTCGCTAATGAACAGGCAAACGGCCAGGCAGAGACGAGCTGCAAGACGAAGCAGAAACGAGCCCCTCTGATCTCCATGGAAACCAGACCCCAAACAAAGCCAGAGACTGTTGTTGTCCTCTGGAGGAGAGTTGGAGAGAGTGAAGAGTCAGTGGGTTAGAAGCAGCGAAGCATAGTTCCCTCTTGGGATGGCTACAGCAGCTAACTGTTATCCTCCTTCTTCAGTGCTATGGTTGTGTCATCATAATCATAATCATAATCATAATAACAATAATAATAATAATCATCATCATCTTATCAATCTGTATAACTCGGTGACATCTGCCGTCTCTCGGTGCGATCTTCTTTTGTTTTTGTTTTTAATTACATTTTATTTTGTAGAGCCCAAAATGACAAATTTACAATGTGTCCACATACGACGTCCTCTGTCCCGGGACCTCGCATCGGCAAAGGAAACGTGTCACTTTTATTTTGTCACGAGTTCACAGAGTTGAGTCCAACCAATCAGCGTGGCGTTGACATTTTGAAGTGGCTGTGCACGCTCGCTCCTCGACCTTCACCCATGACACCATGCGTAGCCCTGCAGAGACGTTTAATGCGTCTTTTGAAAACGCATAATTCCAGTTTTACTCAGATGAGTTGGGGAGCATTAATAGTCCTTAAAGTGTGAACATGTTTGCTTTTGCATCCTAGTATGTACAAAAAAATCTCATAAAAATGCAGTATCCCTCCCAGTTATTGCTTGTGTTCTTTCAGCCTTTTTTTGGTTGCCCAGAAATGAGTTCTAAATATCTGGAAGATGCTCTAGTCGCTGAACGGTGGGAGTGCTTAGTCTGCATGTGAAGTAAGGTCAACAGTCTCTGAACTAAGCGCCACAACAACAAAAGCAGAAAGTTTGAAGAAATTAACCTTTTTTTTTTTTTTATTTCACTAATCTGACATGATACAACTGCATCTGGAGGGGCTGCTGCTGGTCTTTTCAAGGTTGTTTGGATGTCTTGCCCGCAATTATTTCTCGTGTGTGTACATACCGGAGCACGCACATGCGTATACACACACTTGTGCATTGATGTTACGCTTACTTGTAGGAAGTCCGGAGGTCCCATGTGAGGCACAATGAGGCGTTTCAGTGTAATTTCCTCTCTGTGCAGTGTATACACTTGGTAAGATGCACACATAAACAAACATGCATGTTTGCATACTACACTTGAGGACTCTTTGACGCAATGCATTCCCCGTGCCACGCAAAAAAAAAAAGGCACCACAAAAAAAATGCACGAGGCTCAGTTCTCTGTGTGTACCCTCTTTGTCCACTCCCCCAACCATCTGAAGGCCAGAGGCACATTCCTCAGCTGTGGTCCCACTGAGATGTAAAGGTGTGTGTGTGTGTCTTTTGTGTGTGTGTGTCTTTTGTGTGTGTGTCTTTTGTGTGAATGTCCTTGTGGAGCCTGGTCAGGAGGTTGGCTGTTAAAATAAAAGAAGTGCAGAATACGTCTAAACATCTGTGCACTAATGCCGAGCATGGCAAAAAGTTGATCACATCTGTACAAAGCTGTACGCGCAAACAAAACATGCAGACCTCTTTTGCCGTCTTGATTCATGCGTTTTCTGTGAGACCAGTGTTTCACTGGAAAACGCCCCCAGATACAACATTACAATACTCCCACTTGTTCAGCTATACAGTAAGTCAGCCATCATTCCATCGGTCTGTAAATCTGACTCATGAGGAGAGTCGAGAAAGGAAGAAATCATGAAGGCGCCTTTTTTTTGGTTGGTGTACAGATGGACAGACGGTAGATTGAGTTCTGGGACAGATAATTCAATTCAATTTATTTTGTATAGCCCAAAATTACAAATCTGCCTCAGAGGGCTTTACAATCTGGACACATACGACGTCCCGGCATAACGCGGCAGCTTTTAATATAGCTAGTCTTGTTTTCAATAAACGTGGTCAGTATTAGAACTCCAACAAACGTACAGTTGGTGCGTAGACGGTACCAGAGGGTCTGCAGCAGCTTCTGCTGGAAGTCAGACCCCCGGGCAGGGAGTTTGTCGAGGCTGACGGTGTTGGTACAGGAGCGGATAGCAGACAGCTGAGAAGTTGGCAGAGGAGTGAAAGTGTCCGGTGTCTCCATGTTTACTGTCTAGGCTTGTTAACTGTATGACTGATGATTAGATGGCAGGAGGAGACGTCCTGTTGACTCTGTGTGTGGGGGGGTGGGGGTTCTCTGGAGCTCTGTTTGACAAACACACAGTCATGGCGAACCGGAATGAGTTGAGTGTGTGTGTTGCTGCGAGCCTGTTCTGTTTATTCAGATGTTTTTTTCCCACAGCCCCTGTGACAGCGTGGAGGCATCAGACCCCCGTCGGGCTGTTTAGTCTGTTGTGGTTCTCCAGGTCACCGCGTGGGCACGTGCACACCCGTCCCCTATCTCACACCATGACGTGTCACTGTCGAGACCCGTTTTCTCATCACACACACACACACACACACACACACACACACACACACAAAGAGAGAGTAATTTCCACCTGATCGCTTACAATCTGTTGCATTAGCATTGAGTCACTTCATATGATCTGACGGTGTTGGAGGCTCCTAACAACAATGGTGCAGCGTGGATCACTTTCCTCTTCTTTTCCGCTTTTTATTCTCGGTTTCTGCTCGTCCCCGGTGGCGCTCTTGCAATTGTGGCACTGAAAAGTGCGGTTGCGTCTGCAGGCGCACATCAATGTCGCTTTTACCCACACAATCCCATCAGTTTACTTTCACAACGTTCTCTCTTACACAAGGATGGACATCATGTGTTTGCCGCCTCACTCTGAGTCATCTCATGGGGCGGCATGTTTTGATGCACAACCTGCCCATGTTTACGTTCGCTTCCTTTTTATTACTAAGAATGACTTGGAATTCAATGCCTGTGTGTATGTGTGCGTCTTAATTTAGTCACACTGACACTTGACGGCTTTTGTGGTTCCTCTTTTCACCCCACTTGCTCAGGGAGGGTGTGGAGTTTCCTTTCCTGTTTTTGTCTCTAAATGTTAGCAAGTCAACATAATTGCTGTCCTGCGTTTCTTGATGTTTTGGATTCCCTTTAGCTTCAACTGGGCTGGGAGAGTCTGGCTGGCAGAGTGATAGCCACGTGCAAGAAGCTGGATGTCTTTTAATTCTTTGCTGGTTTAATTAACCCTCCTTCTTACAGATTTATATTGTCAGTTTGATTTTAGATATTTTCCACCTTTTTTTTTTTTTTTTTTTTAGCCTGGCTCATAACTAAGAAAATGCACGCAGAAATTTGTAAGGCAATGTCGAATTTACCGCTGTTCTGTTTCTCCGTCCCTGCAGGCCAGGAACAAGGAGACAGGGGCTCTGGCTGCAGCCAAAGTGATCGAGACGAAATGTGAGGAGGAGCTGGAGGACTACATCGTTGAGATTGACATCCTGGCTAAATGTGACCACCGCTACATTGTCAAGCTGCTTGACGCATTTTACCATGACAACAAACTGTGGGTAGGTGTCACAGGAATCTGGTTAACACATCTCGCTTCAACTGAAACCACAGACTTCTACACCCTTTTTTTTTCCTTTTCTTTCTGCTTCACCTTCCCTAAACTGGACACAATTATACAAGTCTGCTGTAAAAGAAATAAAAAAATAAAGTAAAAACCAAATTGGCGCACTGATTTTGGAAGAAATTGTACTTGAACAGACAGTATGCTGCTACGTGGGAACACTGTGGGCAAGGCTGCTGTTATATTAGACTTGTGCGTTATGTACCAAAGGAACCTTATCTGCGGTCCACGCCGTTGCCCTCCTCACAAGATGTATCCTTGTCACTGTGTTGAGGAGTTTCTGTGTCCGACCACCAAGTTTTCGTTGCAGTCTTTCCACGCAGAGCCACAACACACAAACTTTAACGATCAGCAAGGAAGTGGAAAAACAAACCTCTTAACCATATACGTATGTTGGCGGGCTCCTTGGCATCATCTGTGACTGCCTTGTTTTATTGCAACAAAATCTCATCCAGAGTATATTTAGCCTACATATGAAAGCTCTGGTGAATAGTTAAGATAAGAAAAGAGGATTGCCCAAATAGGGTTTGTCACACAGCCCCCCCCCCCCCCCCCACCCCCACACACACACACACACTCCTCCCCCATCCCCCCCTCAGGGTGACATAATGCATCAGAAATGACCCGATCCTCACCCTGATGTTACAGCAAGAATGAAGATCAATTTCAATTTTGTGTGTTCTGCTCTCGAGTTATTTTCCCTCTCCACACTCGCTCACTGGGTCAACTGTTCAACTCCCTCTGTAATCTCCCAGTCTATCTGGCCAAGAAAAATAATGGTGACCTCATGCTGGGGCACGACCTTGAATATCTGAGGAATTACAAGGCAGCGTTGAGACTAAAGATAGTTGAGCTGTGTTTTTCCCCTATTTACTTTCTTTTTTTTTTAATAGATTTACAGTTTAGATGTAAACGTTCTTTTGTTTTCCAGTAGTCTCTCTTATTTAGTTTAAACACAATAGTAAAAGTACTTTGTTAAAGTTGAAAATATGTAAGGCAACACCCATGGTTTCAATGGTAACAGCAGGTTAGGTTCACCACTACAGCCGACATTCCTTGAGCACCTACTTTGTCCGAAGTCCAGCAGAAGAGAAACTTGTGTTTCTGTTTACAGCTCAGCCAAACAAACGCACATTGTCTTGATTAAAGGAGTCGATTAATAATTGCAACCATTGATCTGATTTCATGCCATGCACATAGAATAACACGCCATGAATAGTTTCCCGCGACTGCTTTACAATAAAAGCCACAACATATTTTGTCAGTTGAGCATTTTTATATTGGGGTGGCGATTTTTAGTTTGATCACACTGCAACTACCGAAGATGGCTAGTGTATATAGAGAGATAATTACTGGAAGCAAATGCATGAAAATGGCTATTGCAAAGAAAATCTAAATGCTGAAAATAAATCGTATTTTAAAAAAAAAACGGGCTTTGATTTTATGACAATCTTGGATTATAACCAGCAAAACATAACTAACATTGCAAACTCCAGGAATGCTTAAAATTACAACACAAATGTCACATTCCCGAAACCTGACAAACCATCTAGCTATGACCTGTCTCTGACTCTATACACACACGCACACGCACACACAGACACAGACACACACACAGCTATGCCACACCACCAGAGCCAAACTAGTTGTGGTTTTGTTGGCCACAGCTGGAATTCCTGAGTTTGGAAGGTGAATGTTCTCCATCAGTCAAAGCTGGCCTGTGAGACTTTGTTTGTGCTGATAAGTCAGATGTACAAACATCCCTTCCGGCTGCATTACAACAGCATGCTTCCTGTGTGTGTGGCTTCAGGGTGTCAGCTTTTACTTTACGATCTCTCTTCCAAGCTGTGCTCGGACACGGTCTCCTTTTTTCTTTTACATCTTAGACATACTCTCAATCTCTGTATAATCTGTTATTCAGCCTGTATTTTAAGAGCAACCAACTTTTCTGGGTTAGTATAGAAACTCTAAGCCAAAATGGGCATATGAATATCCGACCGGCAGAAGAATAATTATATGAAACATGACAATGAGTGCTATGAGTTTTTTGTGCTAGCCTCAGGATCTCAACAATTAGCCCCGTGGTTGGCGGTCAGGCCTCAGTAACCTCCGGTTGGGTGGACCGGGCAGGGGTGAGATGATGCATTCCAGTACTGACCCACCCGTTCTGCTTTCTACTGAGGAAGAAAGAGAGACAGTGAGAGAAGGGCTGTTTGTTCCCGTTCAAGAAGAATCTGGTCTTGAGGCTACAGGGGCAGCCACAGCGTGAGAAAAAGAGGGCCTTTAACATGGGGACAGGACTGCTGACATCAGCACAACCAGTAGAACGGACAGAGACAGGGAAAAGGGAGAGCTGTCAAACGGATGAAAAAGAGAGGCAATAAACTCAGGAGAACTTGCGCACATCATTTTAAAAGTATAGTTAAGCCAGCCTGATTTAAAGGGTTGGTTTACCCAAGTGACAAAACAACACATTGTCTCAATTACGTCCGTTTTCTTTTGAGGTATTCCTACCTGTGATTTATGCTGCCACCCAAAAACTAATGGAATTAACTGGGACTATTTCTCTGTTGGAAAGTCTCTGAAATAGAAACGCTGCGTTGTCAAGAGTAATGGGAGTATGGAGATAGATTTTACCTATCAACTTTTAAAATGTGTATTTTCCACACTTTGAGGAGCACCATAAACAAAATTGAATCTGCCTCCATTGTATTGAGTTGGAAACAGAAATCTGAAAGACTTATAGCTACAGGCTAAACCTGCAGCGCTGTCTGCATGGCTAGCTATCACTAAAAGGAAGTGATACATTTTGGGGAATCAGAGTAGCAATCCAGCAGAAATAAAGTAATAAGTGTGCGCTAAATTATTGTGGTTTAACCCATTAAATGCACTGTGAACATGTTGTAAAGTTGAAATTATTTTCAGTAGTAATACTGCGTGGTGCTTTTAGACACAGTGAGGCAATATTTTGATCTACCTTTGCCAATATTTACATACAGTGAGGTCTACGTAATGTCACTGGCTGTGGTTGCTTGGAGATCTTTTGATGACACTGGAAAACATATTGATAGAAGTCAACATGTGTCTTTTTTTTTTTTTCTTTTTTTTTTGGCACCACCTCGTATACACAGATCGCTGACTCATTAGTCATGTTCATAGTGACAAAGTTTAACTGGTAGTGTGATTTCAGATTTTATATGCTCCCATTCCTTTCTTCAATCGATACTGCCGTTTCCAAGCAGGTCATTGTTCGCAAATATCCTTTTATATCCTTTTTTATATCCTTTTATTCTTCTGATAAAACAAGGTGGGAAATCCCTTTGACAGTACAGAGCTGTGAATTGCAGGAACACTGCAATGTCAGCAGGGCCTGCTCCGTTTATTTGAAAGCGTTTTGTAGGCCGTGTCCAATTTGGATCAGTTTGTCTCAAACTTTGTCGCAAAGCGTGTGCTTGCGTGTGCGTTCAGCCCATAGTTGGTATGTTTTGTATGTTATGTCGCTTGACCAGTCGGGGCACATTCTTCACCGCAGCACACAACACGTCATCCCGACGTGTTGCGGGCCGGCAGAGCGACTCTGGCTCACGGAAACACAAGCCAGTTGCTCCTGACAGTCGTGTAATATACAGCTGTTTAGGTTGGGTAGTACAGTGTGTTACTGCTGAAGGGCAGCCCGTTTCATTTAGTCAGTGGCTTTTAAACAGAGGAGAATTAGAAATGAGGTGTTTTGGTTGGCGGTGAGCAGGAATATGAAAATGGTTTGTGCTAAAATATGTAATAAACCTCCCTCTGGGGAGCGCTTTAAAACTACAACTATATGATTTTATTAGTATTTAAACAGCACTGCAGGGAGGAATGGTTGAACACATTTCTAACAATCTAAATGTCAACTTCTGATGCGTCTCAAATATAGGTAAATTGGTCCATGTAATGTAAAAATGTCTTCTTACAGTGAAGTAATAGGGTACTCTATGAACTATTACCTGTTGTTGATAAAACATAAATAACATAACTTTTTATTTATTTTTTTTGTCAAAAAACTTCCGTGCTCTTTGAAGTGGGCGTGGCTATGATGGAAAAAAAAGGTAATGTCACCTTCTGCATTCTAGACCTAAGAATCTGAATCTCAAACCACACACAAATCCAGATAAAAGCAGAGCGCTGGTTTCTTTTTTTTTTTATTAATTTGCAACTGACATTGTTTTTTATTTATTTATTTTATTTTTTATTTGTCTGTGATTTTCACTCATTTTCTCATTTGGACACAAGTATTCAATTTTACAGTAAAAAGTTTCCAGTGCTTCAATAGAACTGAAGTCGTATCTTTTTGTTAAGAAACAGAGGTCAAACGCTTTGTGCTGATCTTTGTGATACAGTAAGGATGTGTAACGGGTGGAAGCTGTGATGGAGAGCGTGTAACACACGAGCCAGGCGGTCCCTCTGCTGTCCGACATTTAAAGAGATGTTGAGGAAATGAAACCTACTTAACAACAGGTGGCAAAACTAATGGGTTTGTCAATCCAAACTTCACAAAAGAACATTGTTTCACCTGGAGAGCTGCATGCCAAGCTTGACATTCCTCATTGTGTGTGTGTGTGTGTGTTCATGCGTGTGCATGGAGGTATGCACAGTTTCTCCCAGTCATCTGTACCTGCGGTGTTTCCACCTTTTGTACTTCATAATTCTTTGCCTGGATACGCCGCACCCTGTTCAGTACCAAGGTGACACTTTGACAGTGTTGTCATAGCAAGCAGGACTCTGATGAATCAATAAGTGACATCACACAGCAGGTTTGCTGTGAACACCACCTAGGATTGGTTTTTATTTTTGTAATTTGGACTCTAAAGATCAACTGCTCCGCACAGGGTTGTTATGAAATCCCGTGGTGTTTTTTTTATTTTCTTTGGTCCCACTGTTCTAGAATGAAACACTTAGAGGTTTTTCTAACAGGCGTGTGCGTGTCAAAGAGAGGCTGACTATGTAAGGAGAGGAAATGAAATTGTTGGAAGTTGCTGTTTGCCAACAAGACACCATTTAGGGAGTGTGCTCTCAGAATATTTTCTATCTCTCTCTTCCTCTCTCTCTCTCTCTCTCTCTCTCTCTCTTTCTGTGTGTGTGTTTTACTTCACTGCGGAACTGGTATTTGTGTGTGTGCCAGACAGTTCATCACACACTTAAGTCTCAATCCAGCTGTCCACTTTGCAAAGTGTGTGTATTGTAGTACTTTCACCACAGGTGTCAAAGAGCGTCTGACTGATGTAGGGCAACAAAAAGCAAATAGGAGACACTAGTAGGAATAGACTGGGAAAGTTGCACTACCAATTTGTGTTTTAACTTTTGCACGCGTCATCATCGTTGGCAGTGTTATGCTTAACGTATAAATTAACTCGAGCTCCTTTTTTAAGTGCCACACTTAATTTCAGGTTTTCATTAATTACTCAAGTTAAGTGCCAAGCTTTTATGATCCATCAGTGCTGAATGTTTCCAGCCACAGAATCACAAACAATTCATTAACAGTATTTAAGAACATTTAGAATTTGCATAATAGTAAAAGTGATGTTTTGCGATATATTAGAATAGGAAGTATTTAAAAGATGCTTATGTGATAATTGTGTAAATATTAATTGTGCTGCTGGTGTCAAGTGATCTGTTCTGCCTGTTGCTACATATAAATCCCCCCGTCCCCCAAAAAAATAAGATAACAGCTCTCAATTTTATGTTTGTACTGTATATTCATAACGCTGGGTCAAGTTTCATCTCTCCCATTTCTCCCCTCCCCTCATATTCCCCAGATCATGATCGAGTTCTGCCCCGGAGGTGCTGTGGATGCCATAATGCTCGGTAGGCCGCTCTCTTTTTTGCTCTCTCTGTTTTGCCATAAGCACTCCATCTTCCTCCCTGTCTCGAGAGTCAAGTTCCACACCTGCGGCGGTGCTGGGACTACGCCCGTCCCTTCAGCAGTGACTTTAAGGAAGTGTAGAGACATGATGAAAGGTCAAAGATGTGTTGCCAATCCATGCTAATGTTTTAAGACTCCAGTCCATACATTGAAGCGTCGCAGCATGTTTATATTCCATCGGGGGGGGGAGGAAAAATACAGAGAATCAACATTTCTCAAAAGGCCGTTCCGAACATGATCATGTGCATTCTTCACCAGTCTGGCATTGGGCGAGCTAGAAAGCAGTCAGACATATTGAAGTCCTCCGGTGTGGGAAAAACCCCTGGTCTGTTTTCACTGGGCGATCCACATCCTCATAACTGTCTGTACCCCCACTGCAGCTAACCAAACACAGACACGGTAGGATAAAGTCTGCAGGGCAGGACTAGCTTGGATGTATGAAAGCTTCTCTGATCTGGGATTACCCCTCCTGCAACACTATCTGAGAGACTTCAGTGATATCATCACAGGTTTACCTTTTTCTGTTTAGTCTTTTGCGGAGTTCACACACACTCCATCAGCCCTCAAGACTTAATGAATGAATGAATGGAATCTGCGAGGCGTGCAAAATGGGTTTTGAGCCCCCTCAGCAAGTTTTCTCAACTCTCCCTAGTATTCTGCTCTCGTTCTCACCTCTCTCCCTCTCCCCGGCTAACATATTTAACCCCTCCATCTCCTGTCTCCTGCCTCCACCTCTCCTACCCTTATCAGATTTGGATCGTGGGCTGACGGAGCCGCAGATTAAGGTGGTTTGTCGCGAGATGCTGGAAGCTCTGGATTACCTCCACAGAATGAAGATCATCCACAGAGACCTGAAGGCTGGTAACATCCTCCTCATGCTGGATGGGGACATCAAACTGGGTGAGGGTTTAGATATTTATACTTCAGAATATTGCTAGTTGTAGGTGCTCGTACACAGTTGACATTTAACTCTAGCATTTCTAGAGGGCAAGATTTACTGACCATTGGCCGGTATTCATTGTGCAGGCATCTTGGTGTTACCAAGTGCCATTTTATCCAAGTTTACACATGTACACGGCTGTACAAAGTCTGAAAAATGCAATACGCCATGTTCAAAGAGTAACAGAAGATGTAAATTGTTTTAAACATATGACATTTGTGGGTTGGATTTGGATCAAACTTGTAAGGCCCGGAGTAATCCGTCTCTCTTGACATCCCATTATTAACCAATAAACCATTTGACTGCCAAAATGATGGAAGTGGAACTAATTCTCAGATGAACCCCATGTTCCCATTGCACATTACAGGTTTTCTCTGGAACTTCTCTGTTTCTTTGGCTTGCATGCATGTGGCTGAGGTATATGGGCATACAAACACATATACATATACACACAAATACAGCCACAAGAATGCACACACACACACACACACACACACGCACGCAGTCACAGTTAGAGGCCCTGTACCCCTCCTGCTGTAGGAGGATCTCAAGTGGGCATTTAGAGGGAAAACTGCATTCTCAGAAGCATATATTAATTTATTGGCTTTTTGAAGAGTTCTCCACATTCTTTGCATTGCACAGCTGAAGTTGTAGATCCAACCCATTGGCCATCATTTGTTTGGATTAGAGTAGTTTCCAGGAAAGGGAAAATTGTGTCTTTAATGTGCTTTGTGTAAGTTAAGGACGTGCATATTTTGTTTCTAAATGGCTGCCTGACATTTGAATACTCGGACATGAACATTTTAACAAAATAACATATATTTGGGTTTCTTTTGACTCCATGATTTTGTACTCTCTTTGACTCTGTGATTTTGCACTCCGTGATGACCAACAGTCTCAAAATAATCAGTGGAGAGTAACTATAAACTGCACAGAGCATCATATTCTGGTGCAGATTTCTTTGCAAAACTGGCTGCTTTTTTTGTTTGTTTAATTTGACAGCAAATGGTTTATTGGTCCATGGTCTTAATGCAATTTCTCTTCAATTTTCAAATGACACATTTTGTCAACCACTGTGCTCTGAGTTAGACGTGTATCTCTTGTTGAAGTCCATTTCCACTGCCTTACATTCCTCCCTAAAACATCAAAGTTCAATATAATCACTGGGAGTTGCCTCTTTAAACTCATTAAGTCATGGCACTGACTCATTTACAGTCTCCAAACATATCTAACTACATGCTAATTCAAATGAGTTTGCAATTATCAGCCCCTGAGGCCAGCCATATGCATTTCATCCCCCTATGATACAAGGCATGTAACACTATGTTCTTCTATGTAGAACAGCTTGTTGTGAACGTTTTGGCTTATGGTCATAAAAATCTTCAGCAGCTGTTCATGCTGCTTTATCAATGCAATGATCAATAACAAAGGCAAATTGGTACAAAACGGGCAACTTAAAAAAAATGTACTCATGATTTGAATTATAATCTATATTTTTCCATTTTAAATAATTAAGATAAAGTCACTGAATCCTTGTCATGTTTGTCGGGGTTTTCCACTGAAACACCTGTTACTGTACACTCATTTAGTTCCTGACTGAGTGGTGCATTATGGGTGCCTTTTTAGGTGTGTATGGTAGAACTATTTGTGTATAATCACAATAATGCTTCTAGAGAGACACCCTTCATTATTATGCAAGGGAACATAGTTTAGGTTAACCCCAGTGAGACAGCAGGTTTTACAGAATGTACTGAAGTGTATTTGACTTCCGGGTTTATAAGGCCAACCCTTATTGGTATGATTCTACCTAAATATGTTACCATCCTTCAGGATATTAATGTTTTAACTCTTTTTTTTCACGTTATGTACAATAACAGCGGTAGTGCCATCTATTGTCTTTGTATAAAGTACAACTTCTTTCTGCAAAAGTTTAGACTGCAACCGTCTAAAATTATATATTTGACTGGAAAGTCAAAGATTTTTGAATTGTAGTCTGCAGAAACCAAGACAGTCACTTAAGTCCCCGTAATAGAACATGCCAGTTTGTAATTGAAGCAGCAGCTGGCTGCCTTGTGAGCAAAGGCCTCTTCCAAGTACTCAACCCTGGGCATGCCACACGTAATATTCTTACTGGCAGAGAAAAAAAAACATGTTCCGCCAAAGTGAGAACAACACCCCTCTAATCTCAGGGTCTTGTCAGGAAATGGGGGCAGCTTGTTTGGGAAAGTTAACTGCTATAAATGCAATGATTCTGGCTCTGTGTCTCAATGTCATGACAGTTTTACAAGCTACAAACGATTTGTCCACTACAAAGGGAGAAAAAGAACAGACGTTTTTACTTTTAGTCCCACTTAAATGAAGTGAACTTCTTTCAACTATCTTGCGTCATCTTTTTTTTTCTTTTTTTTTTTTTCTGGTCTCTCTTCATTCTTTCAGCTGATTTTGGCGTGTCTGCGAAAAACACCAAAACCTTACAAAGAAGAGATTCTTTCATTGGAACGCCATACTGGTGAGTAAAACATTGCTCTACATCACAGCACCCTTAAGGGAAAGGGCTATGCATGATATTAGAATGGATTAAAACTTCTGTTTTTTTTTTTTTTTTTTTTTTTTTTTTTATTATAAATGAAGATATTTCATCCCATTGATCCAACATCCTCTAAATCCAAGCAGTCCAATTTTCTGCAATGCACTAATATATTTACCATACAGCAACATCTCACACTGTAGACATATGAACCATCCTACATGAGCTATATGAGGAAGGGATTATGGATTTTTGGGAACAAATTTCTTGCCACCCACAACACTTCCATAACACTTGACAGAGCATGATGTTGAATATACACACACGGAATGCTGCAGGGATGACGTATTTTTGTAGGCCAACCCTGGAAGTTAGCGTCGCACTGGTTCCCCTGACAAAAATCCAAGGGGCTTTTTTAAAACTGGATTTTTAGATCATTGCATTAAATAAACTAGGTGGTTGTGGCTGTTTTTTTTTTTTTTTTTTTTTTAAATGTCTTAAACTTGTGTTAACCACAGACCTTTTTTTCAGGCATCAAATCAAATACCCATCCAAAAAAAGAAAACACTGAATTCGAGACGAGAGAACCGGAAGTGCAAAAATGCTGACTTATTTCCAGGTTTCAGTACTTATTCCTGCAGCACTCTATTCAACCCAACACCTCAACTCAGTGCTCTAATGTTGTTGGTTCTCTCCTCCTATACCTGAACAAATTGGAAAGATTCCCTTTTGAAATTTCCACAGCGAACCTTGTGCCACCATTTTCCCCAGTTATGCGGCCAGTTAATCATCGACTACAACATATTATCATCCATCAGGAATGCACACCCCAGCTCATAGGAAACATGGCCGTGCCCTCATTTTTCACAATCCTAAAAGGAATATTGCAGACAGGTTATTTGTATACTTTTCCCTTGAATGCACTGATTAGTAAAGTCAACAAGGAAACGGGGAGCACATATTTGTTTCTTTGCTCTTGAGTACATTAAAGAGCTCGGGGGTTAGAGAGCAATTCTGCAGTTTGTCAGCAAACACGCGCTGATTGGAGAAGTGTGCTCGATGTTGACATCTGCAAAATAGTGAATAAGAGAGAGAGGAGGACCACTCCTTATCTCCCCCGCAGTAATCAGCTGGTAGTCACTTTCTGTCGCTGCTCAGATAAAAATATTGTAAATACCACAGGTGTATATTTATGATGTCAGAAACTCTTGGATCATGTTGGGACTATTATTTTATGACTAGCTGTGTTGATTTGGCGAAACAGATTTTTACAACTTGACAAGTTGAGTTACTCATTAGTTCTGTCACTTGATGCTTTGCAGTTTCTGCATGTATGTATGTAAGACCTTTGAACTGCCTCTAAAGTTCAGTAATCCCACATTGATATTTGAGGACTATTATGGGATGTTATTTGCCCATTTTCCTTTTTTCTTTTTTTCTTTTTTTTTTTTACTTTGAACAAATATGTGTGCTTCACTTTTTTTAATACCCTCCTGTAAACACATTTCATCCAGACAGGTTACATACTGCATATTGTTTACATTCAAACATTAACACACACAAGTTAATTATATACTAAATGTCATGCTCGTGGAGAAAACTCCCCTCTACGGCTTGATTATTCCTATTAAGCATGGTTTTTAAGAATAAATGTGCAGTATGCGTTCACTTGTTAGCATTTAAGTTAAATTGAGGATTCGGTGTCCTACACCATGTAAATGGTCCCTATAAATATTATATTATAATAATGTTAAACATATCTGTCTCAGGATGGCCCCAGAGGTGGTAATGTGTGAGACGATGAAGGATGCCCCATACGACTACAAGGCGGATATCTGGTCTCTAGGAATCACCCTGATTGAGCTTGCCCAGATTGAACCCCCGCACCATGAGCTCAACCCCATGAGGGTGCTGTTGAAGATCGCCAAGTCGGAGCCTCCCACCCTGGAGCAGCCGCACAAATGGTGAGGATCCATTAGGAATGAATCTCAAGTAGCTGTTGTACATTGGTCAGTAAATGTATCGCATAATACGTGCAAATTGAGAAGAGAAGACAGGAATATTTTAACCAGGAAATTTGAGTAAATGAAAATGACATGCTTTTACAATCCCTGAATCTTTAGTCTCAGCATAGATAATGACACATGGACCAGGGTTTTTTATATATATATATATATATATATAATTTTCTAGATTTCACTGCATCATCTTTTTCACTCTACTACCAAATCTTTGCACATTCTGTGTCCTGTAATTTAGACACTCTATGTATGACATCGTCCTCCCCCTCTCTGCCTGCAACCCATTTAACCATTTCCACAACTATAGCAACAACTCAGGATTTCAGCGAGTGCCAAACTAAATTTTTCAATTTTATGAGTCTGAATGTTCCAGTGCAGCAAATTTAGTGCTACAAAAATGTTAGTTGCTGAAAGGGATGGGGAGCCCACTCATCATTCCTGTTGAATGCTTTCTTTTACAAAGCACAGCTGTGCACTTAAAGGACCCACATGTACCAACATCGCATATCTGGGAAAAGTTTTGTTCAAATGTTTTGTTATGTTGTCGTTATTCCTTCATCCCATTTCCTTCCCCCCCCTCCCTCCCGTGCATACGTCTTGTTTTTCATTAATACGGTCGTCTTGTATTCACCCAAAGGTCACAGGAGTTCAAAGACTTCCTGAAGAAAGCTTTGGACAAAAACCCCGAGACTCGTCCGACTATAGCACAACTCACAGAGGTAGGCCCTGATGCAATGTGCACTTATAACCTAGTAAATGTTACACAATGCTGCACTTTGATATATGATGGAACATTGTCCTTACTCTGTCCTTATCTTACACCAACACACATATACGGGGCCTTTTTAATCTATTTCAAGACCTGAATGGAGTGATCTATGCCAGGGAAATGAGCGGTGCCCCCGTGGAGGGCACTGGCATGCGAGTGGGAGGGGAATAGTAGGTGGTGTACAAGAGTGGGGAAGAAATTGAGCAGGCAGAGGAGGAGAAGGATGGCATAAAAAGTTAAGTAAAAGAAAGTGAAAGAACAAAGCTAAAAAAAATAAGACGCTGAAGAAAGGGAAGTAAACATTCAGGACCATAATTATTGTTCCCTTTTGAAGCAGTTAAAACATTTTCATCTTTAGGACGATGGAGGTTTTTGTGCCAAAGAATTTAGACGGCTAGGATATTTTTAATGAGAGGCTGACGACGCTAAACCGTAATATCTGAGGATGAATTCAGACAAAAGTTTCTCGAAGTACGCAGCAAGAAAAATGAGAGAAAAAGTGAACAGGGTGTGGATTAAAGCACAAGCACAGTGTCTATTAAAATTCAGAGCCACAGTTTCCTGTCTATGTCCCACAGCTGAGGGAATGCCAGCTATTTACATTCCCACCCTCAGCCAATAGTATGTCTGGATTACCCGGAGCTCGCCACCTCTGGCAAATTACAGGGAGGCAGAGATGAAAATCCTAGACCCAGGCCCACTGGGAATTTTGCATGTGCTCTCCAGTGGGGTAGGGGGGTGGTGGAGTGTGGTGGGGGGGTGGAGTGTGGGGGGGGTGGGTGGCGGGGGAGAGAGACGGGCGCGGTCCGCTTTTTGGTGCCGTGCTGGAGGTTTTAGATGTTTATCATGCCTGCTGCTCCTAACGGCTGTCAGATAGTATTTACTGTAGATAGTTGTGCAATGATGGCATTCAGTTTACTGGAAGATACCATCCGTCTATGTGACAAGTGTGAGGTCCGACTTTGTTATTCGTCGGAGTGTATGGATGTGGAAAACAGATGTCGTGCAGGAAGTGAACATGAGGATTATAACGAATCATATTAAAGGCGTGTAGGTGTTAAGCTGTGTGAGGTGTGCGCAACTGACGTGAGAGGAAATATAAAAGAACAAAATTCATAAAGTCTCTGTCATCAGGCGTTTCTGAGATGGTATTCGTTTGAAACAGATTTGCACCTCTCGCCTTGTGTCTTTGTGCTTGTTAAAATATGTATACAAAACAACGTGACGCCGTATCAGTCACTGTGGCTGTGTGGCTGGCGGGAGACCATCTGGATGACTTGTGCTCATTACACTGAATATAGCTTCTCCTCCCACGGAGTTTCTCATTGCCAGGCTTTTCTCCAGTGTGTTGGTGTAGCTTCCATTCATGTATCATATGCTTTTGTGTCATATGCTATCATATGCTTTTGTGTCATATGCTATCATCTGCTTTTCTGTGTCATATGCTATCATACGCTTTTCTGATTACCACATGTCTGTATGTTCGGGAAATTTCACCACGGGAGTATTTGACACGCTTCTCCAGGCCGGAGAGTTGTGGAGGCTCGTGGAGGGTGTGAGGAGAAAGGGACAGGTGACTGACGGTGTTAAAAACAACAGGAAGTTAGTTATCGAAGGTTTGGCCCACTGATTTTGATTCTGATTTAAATTTGTACTCCTTCTTGATGTCATCACTCCAGTAGAGCCTGAACAGACGGACATGGTGCATATACTTTGAGTGACTTACACTTTCAAAGGATGTCATTATCTCCAATGCTTAAAAAATATGGAAAAAAATGCCCTTAAAACTCCAGAACTTGCCTGGGAATCACCATGTTTTGGCGTTTTCTAGTGTCAAAGTAATCTTGCGATAGTTAGCAGTTCCTGATGTTACCATTAATGTACATCTATTATCTAATTTGTGAGGTTTGTGGATTATACAGAGCATGGGAGTTTTCTCACTCTTTCAAAATTTGGGCAAATAAAAGTCAAGTCAATTTTATTTATAAAGACCATAATTGCTACTTGTCTGACACCAGAACTTGCCCCAAACGTAACCTAATTATTACCTTAGCCTTAAAAGCAAGTCTTAACTGCTGAGCCACCCTTTTATGAAGTGGAGAATAACCAAAGTGCCCTCACTTTCCCAAAAATGTGCTCACTCAAGGTCTAAAACTCCAATTTATCCTCACAATAACAGAAGTACAACTACACACACACTCGCAGGTAATTCTGCCTTCATGCAGCCCCTTCCTCTGGTCCCCTAATGGGCCATATTGTTCACATTTAACCTTTTCACGCCTAGCCAAGCATGTAAGACCCAAAATCACAGGCCTCTTTGGGTCCAAAAGCAACGTGAAACCTAAAAGAAAGGACGTAGGCTCCACTGAGCCACATCTTAATCCATAATGGCAGTAAAGAAAATATAGCTAGATTTAACAAGGCATAAATATCACAGTTTGCCATCTTTTTCTCTTTGATATGCCTCAAGGAAGCTGTGTTTAGCTTAAGCATGGGAGGTCTGAGTTCACTTGTTACAATAAACGGTTGGAGGCTGAAATCTCAGACTACTGTAGGTTTTCTAATGGTGCCTGAGGGGAAAGGAAAAGAAGTGCACAGATTGTCATTTCTTTTAATAAACAGTGTAGGCTTAGATCAGTAGTGGATACTGGACAAAAAAATCTTTCATAATCCAGGGAATAATTTACTATTTTCTGGTTTTATATTTAATGATACATCGATTAGTGGTACTCTCCCTTTTTTTGGCTTTTGCTTCAATGTCTAGTGACAGCGTCACAAAGCCTGATGTCTGTTGTTAAATGACTTGTCTCTAAAACAGTAGGCTACCTCATTTTTTTAAAAATTTTTTCATTGAACTGCATCACTCTTTCGATTTGAGCGTTTTCTCATCTCATGTTGGTGCTTGATTCTGTTTCAACTTTGAAGAATCACAGTCTAAAACTCTCGCCCATGAAAGTCCCTAAAGACGCCATTTTACTGTTGAGATATTTGAGATAGTCAGAGTAGATGGCTTATGCACAGGTACTGGGCTATTTATTTATGTTTGCCCTTAAATGCATGTACCCTCACACACACACACAGACGCACGCACACCCTTGCACTCATCTAAGCATCACAAACTCTGAAAGACTTTTCCGAGTATTATTGGAGCCTTCAGTGCAGCTGCAAATGTTGAAGCCCCACCATTTGTTCATCTCACTCTGTACCACCACAGGTTCGTATGGCTTTAACAGTGCGACGGCTGATCTCTCCGCACGTTGGTGTGTACTCAGGAAGTGGTAGCGTGGTTGTTGGAGTCTGATTCTGTTGAACTGTCTTGAGTTAACCAGTGTGGCTCTCCTCTAAATTAGTTGCTAAGCTTGTTTTTGATACTCGATCATAAAATTAGTTTTCTATATCAAATAAGGACGGCCGAGTGGGAATTATTTATCAATCTTTAAATTACAATCCTATGCTGTTTTTCACAAGGACAGGTCTGCGGGTGTGTGTGTGTCTGTGGGTGTGGGTGTGTGTGTGTGTGTGTGTGTGGTACTCTTCTACACGTATTCATATTCCCACTGCGGTGTAATAATTGGTTTTACTTGACTCATCAGACAATAGCAGGCTGTTGTTAGTCATTGGAGAAGTTAAAAGCTGAAGCCTAATGCAGTCCTCAAGGACAAGCCCTTGTACACAAACAACTGTGATCAATAAATGTGCCAACACACACCCCGCCTTATGCACACTTCATGGTCCAGCACCACTTGTAGCCTTTTCCCTTTGTCAGCTGTTCAAATTAAATTACACGGTAGGGAAAAGCATGTGAATAATTGATGATTGACCGCACTCAACTTTTAATTTAGCTTTTTATTCTCCTTGCACTCAGCTTATTAGTGCCCCGTTTGCACTCTGGCAAAAACACACATTTTGTCTTTAGCAGCTGTAGAAGTAAAGATGGCCTGCTTTTAGGGAGCATGATGCTGGCTGGAACAGTGCTGCATCAGTGTGCCATTAAAGAGAGAGTTGTATTGTAGAGCCACTATTGTTGTAGCAGTTCAGGAACAGGCAGGTGGCAGATAGAGTTTCCCCTGCAGTGAAAGTCTCCTGTAGCCTTGCCTCTTATGCCGATTTTATGCTCAGCACTCGATGCATAAAAGGAAATGAAAGGGGGAACAACAAGTTGTGAGACACTGGTTTTGCTATGTAAGCACCAGTCACTGTGCATTTGAACTGATCATGAATTAACCATCTCTCCCCTGTCCCTTTCCACAGCACCCTTTTGTGAGATCAGTGACGTCTAACCGGCCGCTGCGGGAGCTGGTGGCCGAGGCCAAGGCTGAAGTCATGGAGGAAATAGAGGACAATAGGGAGGAAGGAGAGGAGGACGACGCCATGGAGCTAACTGTGGTACCAGACCTAGACTTTTTTTTTATTTTCTTCTTTTCAGTCCAAATCATTTTCTTCTCCATCATTGTTTGTTTCCAAAAGGAGAATGGGCGGTCCATGGGTTGGGTTGCAAGAGTACACGTGATCCGGATTTACAGGGTCAATAATGGAACAGAAACTGTTGTGATCTCACTTGTACTAAAAAAAAATCAGACGAGTTAGAATTAGAAAAGGGCTTTTTGTTTTGGTGTCGCTGAAACTCATGCAACCATACAAAAAACACATATGTTCTGCCTTCACCATACACTTCCCCTGCTTTTGAAGTATTTGCTTTTTGACCACTTTGAACAGCATTTTATGGTAAACATGGCCTTCCTGTCTCACGACTGAAGGTCCAGTCCACAGGAGGCATAAGATTAGAATGTGACATACAGTAGTGTAAGAGTGCAGTTTACCTCCTGCCCTCAGCACAAACAACGGAACAGAAACCGGAATACTGGCGTTCACCCACACCCACGCACGTTTAAAAATAGGTGCTGCCTTCGTCCGCGCCCCTGTATAGAAGCGCTGTCACCTAACAGCTCCTAATGGAGTGAATTTTCTAAGGTTTCACATTGTTCTGTTGCTGTACTGTGTAAAAAAAAAAAAAAAAAAAAAGACAGACAGTTTACTGTACCCCAGGGACGCACAGTGCTAGAAGACACTAAAAATACTCATTCTTACAGGAAGCGGTTACCAGTGTTAAACATGGATGTTTTTATTTCCATGAAAGTTGATGTTTGCCCACTCATTTCTCCCTCCCTAATGTTAGTGCGATGACATCCAAATTAATTTAAGTGAGTAACTTGGCACCAGTGCAGTGACAGGGAAGTTTGACCAATAAGATGTCTGGAAAGAGCAGTCGTTTTCTAGTTTCAAACATTGTAGGTGTTAAGGAGGATTAAGTTTTGTAGTTTTGTCTAGTGGGTGTCGTTTTCTTTATGTTTTCAGTTCCCAGATAAAACCAACTAGATCAGAGTTTCAAACACAAAATGTTAAATCACATCATATATTGGTTTAGTTACTACTGAGCCATTTCAGTCTGGATTTATTAAAAGGAAAATGGCCTGCTGAGTCCGACCATCAGATACCACTCATCCCTGTTTAGTTATAGAATATACAGAATATAACTCAGCCGAACGGTTATCTGACCGTTTATCTCTTCCTATATATTATACACAGCCAGACAGAGATGTTTGCTGAGACGTTAGAAAGGCGGAATCCAACCATAAAGATGGTATTGTTTACCTCTGAGTGGAAGACAGCGGAGAGGTATTTCAAGAAGTGGAATTGCTCGGCTGGATGGCTGTGCACATAATTCTGAAATAACTGGTCTTCAGTGGTGTTTACAATTACAGACCATAGAGTTCCCATATTTCCCAGTCTAACGCACGCCTGGAACCTTCTGTAATTAGATTAAAAATTGTGAAAATGGCCTCTTTCTGAGAATTTCTATAATTACTGTAGAAACACTATACTTTCCCTTCTGGTTGCTGAGGTTTTATGATATATTAGTCAATCATTTAGTGAGTGTTATTCATGTATTCTTTGATAGTTTAAGATTGTTCCTATTTATCTTTATCGATGGCTTATAGACTTTGTTTTACTTGTCTGAAGGCTGCTTCTAGGATGTGATCTTTAATTTGATTCTTATTGGCAGTTTTATTCCGGGTTCGATATCCAATTGGATTATCCACTGCTTTAAAAACACTCGTCCCTGGTTTTCAGCCATTATTTGCACAGGCTTCTCACCTCTCCAATTATTTGTGTACTTATTACAGATTAGTTTTAATTAAGTCATTAATTTACCATTTTAGCCGTAGTGTGAGACTAAGCAGTCCAAACAGGAATGATGGCATTCCCACAAAAGCAAAGGTTAAGGTTACTTCACAGAAGGTGCGACGCCTAAAATACTTTACCCATTAGCATTAGAAATGTTAAAGTCCAAATGAAATGGTCTGCTACGGCATACATAGCTGCTCTGTAAATCAACTGTGCTTTGTTCCCTTTTGAGGAAAAAAACGAAACCAAGAGGAGGACATTTTGTATTTTAAATTTAAAAACATTTAAGTTTTGTTTTCATGATGGCGCACCGTAGTTTTGCATTAATATGGCTGAATACCGTTCCAGTATCCATCTAGAAGTAGATGAAGACCTTATTTTAAACCTCGCATAGAGCAGTGACATTATCATTCTGTCATAGGCAGAGTCATACTTAGCCAGCAGCTTGCTACACAATGCATTAAGTTAGAACATCACATTAACTTTCCAGCTAAGGAAATAAGCTAACTGATATTTACCCAAAGATTCTTTTTAGTCTTTATTTTAAATAATTTTATTTTTGACTCCAAAAAGGGATGACTAAGTGTGATTTCAGTTGGAACTAAACATTTGACTTGACACACCAATGACTTAGAACATCAAATGTTTTGTCACATGAGCGCATAACAATTCTCTTCTCCTTCCTCCTCATTCCTTAAGTCTCCAGGAAAGGAACCATGCCAGACCAGTCAGACCAGTATGGAAGGAGACCAGTCTGTGGACAACCCAAGCCCCACCACGACCTTCCCAACCACTCAAATACCCGTACCTAGGAAGGGGTCCGAGGCAGATCCACCAACTGAGGAGCAGCCAGGCCCCATCATGGTGGTCCCTGTCCCCCTACCACGGCAGAATGTCCCTCCAAAGGATCCAGAAGAGTTGGATGACAAACTGGCCGATGAAGTCATTCTTGAGTCTGAGAGCGAGGCCTCAACAAAGACCTCCAGCTCAGATTCGGGAATTGAGGATGGGAAGAGTACCCCCACATCGGAGGAAAAGGTGCTCTTTCAAGTTTTAGATTCAGAAAATGTAATTATTTTGACTGTGGTGTATTCAATAATAATACTAAAATTAATTTGAAGGTTGCTGTGGAGACCCCAGAGACGGAACAGCCACCATCTCTCCAGCCGGAGGCATCTGAGGAACATGTTGACATCATCATAGACTCGACAGACCCAGAGCGGCCCACGGTCCAGGTGACCGAGGAGGAGAGCAAAGCTGTGGCTAACGGCGGCTTACCAACTCCAGACCCAAGTCCCACCGTCTCTCCTGCAGCCACTCCCGCTCCCTCCTCTGCTCCTACCCCAGTGCCGAACCATCGCTCTGAGCCAAACGGTAGCCTAAGTAAGGGTAGCCTAAGCAAGGGTACCCCAGAGCGGACATCCAAGGGAGGAAACGCAGAGGGTGTCTCGCCTTATATCACTGGAGGGATCATTAAAAAACGGTACTCTTATTCAGGCAGCATGGTATCGGAGAGCATGGACATGTCGAGCCACAAGGAGAGCATCTCAATGTCAGCAAGGGTGAGTCAACGCTCCACTTGAAGCAGCCTGATCTGTCCTCTGTGAATATTCCTTTGGTCTCCTTAGTTAAATGTCAAGACGAATAAACCCAGGATTTAGACAAGTCCTTTATTCATTCATATGTGCCAGCAGAAAACATGTCTTTGAGGTGAAATTGACAAGTATTGAAGTGTAAAAGAGCCAGCTCCCTGCCTCTGCAGGAAAACCCCTCCTTGGAAAAACTATTTCTCTGCACCCACAGAGGAACTGAAACTGCATTGTGTTGTGTTTAAGGGTGTGTGGGTGTTAACCATCTGAAACAGAGGACAGCCTGTCTTCCATCAGGCTTTCACTACCCATTGCATTTAGGGAGGTTGTGGAGAAAGATACTAGCTAATGCTCTTCAACGCCTATTTATTTCTTTATTGGTTACAGTTCATGCTGAATATTGATTTATTTGGTGAGTCTGGGCTGAATTATTGAAAACATATTTAGTATATTAAATTAACTCTTGACGGGTGAAAACCAAATCTCCAAAATGTCATTGTAAAGAATTTTGTTTTCTTTTCTTTTACACCGCATGATGATGCATTTTTTTTTTATACACAAATCAATAAAAAAGGAGAACTTTCGCAATCCGTAGACCACATAACGATCTCAAAATTGGTGCTTATCGTGACCCAGTGAGATTAGGAAGTTGGGGAGAGACAATTTTATCATTTATCACCAAGCCCGTCTGAAGCAAAATATGCAACATTTTCCATTCATCGGGACCAGCAGTGCCCTTTGTGTGGGCACAGTCCAGTATTCACCAGCGTGAATGGCAGTTTCTATGCAGCTCGTTGTCACTCTGCTGCGTCTGGAGGCTTATGGGCCGACCGTGATTTGAAGTCCAATTGACTGCGCGTGGAGTCGTGTACATTTGTGGCATGTTAAGTTTTTAAGTCCCAAGCATTTGTGTGAGAGCGGGTATGATTGAGAGCATCAGTGTGTGCACACGCTCGTGAATTCCTGTGTGCGCACAGAAGAGCCGCGTGTGTGTTTGTGAATGACGAGCGATGGGGAATTACAGCCTTAAACCCAAACAAAGCTGAGCTACAGAATGACCCATATGTCCTCTTGATTGTAGTGCCAGTGTGTACTTAATAACACACTCAAACATGCAATCGCATTGATTTATTGCTGTTGTAAAAGTGTCAGTTATGTAGAAAGGGAACCCACAGAACAGTGCAAAAGTAGCATCCGGTAGCTGTCATTCATGGCAACAGCCTCCTTCTATTTGCTCAGCTGTAGATGGTTCATTTGGAAGCTTCGTCAGAGTGGACAACCTTATGCACAAACTAAATGAATTACCACATGTTGGTTCAGTTTCCTCCTCTCCCTCATCTCCTCCTTTTTATAAAAACTATTTATAAACCACTAAATGACAACAACCAGGGTTTGAGCTAGCCAATGTTTGCAGAGTAAACTCGGCCATATCAGCCTTGTAAATATTGTCCATAGGGGCACATTTTTAGACAGGGGACACATTTCTCTTTTCAATTATAAGGTGATTTCGCGCTCTGACTCACATATTAAACAATTAATGTCTTATGTATCATGACCTCCCTAAACAATGTTGGATTGGCCCGTGATACCTGGCTCTAAATTTATACTTGAGTTTATTCAACTGATACTGGGAGCAAAGAAAAGGGTCAAAGGATCAAAGGCCGGTTCTTGTTAGGCCAATGATCCGAAATAGACTGATTTGTGTCCAACCAAATTGACTTTAGACAAAGTGTGCATTCACCCAGCATTGTTGTGAAGAGCTGAAGAAGCCAACGCACATTGTGTCATGTTTACTGGATGAGGTTAATTCCCGCACGGCACTCCCCATTACAGTGACAGTAGAACCAGATCAACAGGAATATCAATGCTTTTGTCAGCACACTAACACACACACAGCCGCCTCCCCTTCTGCGTGTCACAAAGGCACGCATATTTAAAGGGGTACTTTTTAAACATCAAAGTCTGCTGCTTGAAATATGATGAATTGTTTCATGTGATGTCACTCGATCGGGGCTTAAGTTTGAACATTTAAATAAAATCTGAATGTGGTTCCATCCCCAAACACTTTGACCCCCGGCATGTCTCAAAACTACCCAACTGACAAACCACTACAATAACCAGTTCCAGTGCACCCTCAAGCACATATGTGGTGACGCATGTTACTCGGCACAAACAAATATATTTGTCTTGTACTTGAGGTCTGATTTAGTCTACTGTCATGGTTTTTTGTTTGACCTTTTGATCCTTTCGGTCTGCCTCTCAGGACTTCTCAAGTAAGACTCTGAAACGAACCAGGAAGTTTATTATTGACGGCGTGGAGGTGAGCGTGACCACCTCCAAGATCATCAGGGATGATGAGAAGAAAGATGAGGAGATGAGATTCCTGAGGTATGTGAGCCACCCGATCCTTCTCTATCACACAATCAGTTTCTGTTTTCATTCTCCGTGAATGACACCCATGAACTCGGTGGTCTGTTTACTCCTCCTCACAGCGAAGTCTGTGCAGTGATATGTGCCCTGCTGGATGTTGCTTTGTACTACACATACTATTTTTGGAATCCTGAACTCTTGGGCTTTAGGCCCTTACGATTTGACTTTACAAATACCCAAAGTGTTATGGAAAAATACTAATTTAGTTACTGGTCTCTTTATATCCAGTCTATGGATGGAAAGAAAAATAAACTGTATCTGAAGTTACTTTCAGATCAGGGAGAAGATGAGGTTAAACTGTATTGTGAATGTAGATGATTAAATGGAATGATCAATACAGATTTAGAATTGATGCCAACCATGACTCTTTTTTTTTTTTTTTAAATGAACAAGTTGCAGAGTTACAACAGTCTTGAACACATTGCACTGCCTTTTTGAAGTCATAAGGAGCTCCAAGTGCATTACTCGTGCCATCTAGTGGTAGGAAAATGACATTGCATGTGTGACCACAGTACCTCTAACAGACTCAGGTCAAATCTTTACAAGGAGAGAAAAAATAAATGTTCTGATATTAGCCCTCAAAAAAAAATATTCAGAGTAATTATATTAACTTAAATATCACTATTAACTACATGTGGTCGTCTGAGAAGTTGTTAAACTCATAATTTAAAGTTGTATATGTTACAGAAAGAGTCTGTGTTTTGTGTTTAAGACGTCAAGAGCTGCGTGAGCTCCGTTTGCTGCAGAAGGAAGAGCAACGTGCTCAGGCTGGTCTAAATGCCAAACTGGAAACGCAGAGAGAACAAATGCAGAGACGTTTTGACCAGGAGATGAATGTGAGTCACAGTTTATCTTGTTGTATTCCTTTTTTATTCATAGAAAGGTTGGCAGGAGCACGGCAGGCTTGTGATAAATGTCTTCTTTCTGGGATTTTTTTTAGTTCCACATGGAGTTTGTCGGTCTTTTTTCAGGGTATAAATATGTTAGTGTGCCATAAAATGGAATTGTATAAGATGTCATCAAAAGGCTCACAGTAGTATGTCACAAAAGATTATTGTACAGTATGTCATATTATAGTCTATCTTAAGAATTGTCACAAAATATATGCTATAAAATGTCCATGTTTTATTTTCGCCGATCTAACATTGTGCTCGTTTCCTCTTGGTGCGGCCCAGACCAAGAAGAAGCACTACGATGTGGAGCTGGAGAACCTGGAGAAGCACCAGAAGCAGACTATTGAGAAAATGGAGAGTGACCACCATGTTAAACTCAAGGACGAGACCAAACGCATCAAAGCAGAACAGGAGCGCGACCTCCACCGGTTTCAGGATCAGATGAAACAAAAGAAAAAGGAGGTACATCGAAGACAAGTTTGTGGGGAAGGGAATAAAAGTGGGTCAAATAAAGCTTTGAGCCTGAAACGTATCTTCTTTCGCCATATTTAGGTCAAACAATCGGTTGATAAGCTGCCCCGGAACCAGCGTAAAGAATCCTTGAAACAGAAGATGACTTCCTTCCAAGAAAATAAGATGAAAGATGTAAGTTGTTTGGTCAACAGTCATTTGAGCTCACTGTTTTATGCGTGCTTCACTGGACTGGTTTTGAAAAAATTGAACTACTGAGAAACGTATAAAATGCTGCTGAAAACGGAACATGTCACCTTCACAATAAAGTCCAATTGAACTTGTAGAGTAAATACCTGACGACACGCTTTTTTTCCGCCATTCCTTCAGTCATTTTCTCCATCCATGTCTTTCTCTACTCTGTAGGAGGATACATTCTTGGCAGCTCAGAAGAACCTCCTGGACACAACGTTGATGAGAATCATCTCTAGCAACAAGAGAGAGATTGCAGAAACGGAGAGGGAATGTCTGAACAAGAAACACCAGCTAGTCAGAGGTACAGTATATGTTAGGCATTGGGTTCATTTAAATCAAATGACCCCTTATTATCTAAGTGATCTTAATTGATCGCCCACAACTGGCGCCACATGTATAGACCATGTGTATGTACAAAAACTATGCATACGTGTTTTTTCCACACATAAATGGGTATTTATAAAGGAGTGTGTGGTGAGAATGTGTGCACCGCATGCATACTTCAGACCTGGCATACATAGTTTTATATATTTAGTTAGCTGGGTGGGTGACATATGAAGTATGTGATTGGATATAGGTTGAGAGATTGTTAACATATCAGGTTGTTGGCCAATTTTACAGACTTTTTTTTATTGTTTTGTGTAATATCAATCAAATGCGCATTTATAAAAAATACATTTTATTTAAATTACATAATTTGATCGTATTTTTATTTACATTTGAGCCATCATCGCCCTGTAAAATAATAAAATGTTCTCCTGATTTGTGGAGCCCTTTAAAGTCTTTAAATACTTTTTTAATTCAGCTCCTTTTTTATTTTGATGGATCTTTTTATTGATTTCTTTTTTTTTTTCATGATAAATGGCAAAAATACATTTAATGAACTCCAGAGTTTACACCATATGTTACAATGTTGACATATTGCGTTTCACTAACTCTTGGTCATTTCTTCTATCCCCCCCCCTCACTTTGATTAGAGCGTGAAGCTATCATATGGGACATGGAGGAGAGGAACCTTTACGAGAGACACCAGTTACTGAAGCAGCAGCTGAAAGACCAGTACTTCCTCCAGAGGCATCAGCTTCTCAAAAAGCACGAGAAGGTAAATTTACAACTCTTCTTGAGTTTTGTTTACACGCACCATTCTACACCCATTTGACTTTGGATAGCGTGTTAAAGCGAAATCAATTCTTGAATCAGGAATTAATTTAGCATTTTACATTCAGTTATTCAGAGCTTCCATCTGTTTTGAAATTGTGCTTGTTACATGGTCTTAGCAGTGTCAAAGTATATTATTCTGCAAACAAATGAAAACAAATGAAATGAAAGTGACATTGTGTTTTTTATCGTGTGTGTCACAACAGGAACAAGAACAGATGCAGTGCTACAATCAGCGAATGATTGAGCTTCTGAAGGCTCGGCAGCAGCAGGAGAAGAACCGGCTGCCTAAGATCCAGCGCGGCGAGGCGAAGACCCGCATGGCCATGTTCAAGAAAAGCCTCCGCATCAACTCAACGGGCAGCAACTCGGAGGACCGAGACAAGATCAAACAGGTAGGGCTCGCAAGGGTTGTCTCACTCCATGTTTAAGCAACAAGTTCATTATTTAGTAACTCACTCCCTTTGTCGCTCTTTAGTTTTCTCTGCAGGAGGATAGGCGGCAGAAGGCAGAGAGGCTTCATCAGCAGCAGAAGCACGAGAACCTGATGCGAGAGATGATAGGCCAGTGCGACGGCAATATCCGAGAGCTGCAGCAGCTACAGGTGAACGAGGGGCAACACTTTCTCATCTTTTACACTCTAGAGCTTTCGGTTTGTTTCCCAACTCCCATCCACGTCCCAAAGCAAACGTCTGCAGTTGAGTTTGTCCAGTCTATAAAATGCGCTGCGCTACATGACCACAATATTTGCCTGCGATTTTAATAAGAGCTTGTTTTTGTGCTTCAGAATGAAAAATGTCACCTGTTGGTTGAGAATGAGACTCAGAGACTCAAGCATTTGGATGAACAACACAACCAGCTGCTGAAGGACTGGAGGGATCAGCTGAAACCCAGAAAGATGGTACTAGTTTCATGTCACAATGTTATTAAAATGTGTTCTTTGCATGACTCTAACACACATAACTACACTCATTATGTGAGGGATATGTGATATGTTATGTGAAGCAGTGACTTGATGGCGTCTGGTCCCAATGCTAATGTAAGAGAATCTTAATTCAAGAACAGATATGAGAGTGGTATCAATCACCTCATCCTCTTGGCAAGAGAGTGAATGAGCATATTGACCAAAATATTAACTGATTCCATTAATTTAATACCAGAGCTTGAGCACAAAAGGGCTCTTTTTCACAAATTCCAATTTCTCTTATTGTCCATTTTTTGCATTATATATCGGTTTTACAAAAAACAAGTCAACCAAGTTCAATACAGATGGCAGAACCCTGAGGAACACACTTTAATGGTTTATTCTGTGTTAGAATAGGAATATTATTCCACCTGTACAGCATTAGACAAATGTAAAAAAAAAAAAAAAAAAAAAAAAGTTTGCATGTAAGCTTGCTCAGATAATCTCATACATATTCTGGTTTCCACCCTTCTCCTCCCCTAGACCCTTGAAGATGAGCTAAACATGAGGAAAAGGGAGCAGGAGGCTTTCTTTCGGATGGGTCAGACGTCCGATTGCCCAAACCCAAGTTCTCCCAACAAACTCTCCAAGTTTGTGCCCTACCAAGACTCTTCCACGACATGAAAACATCCTCTGTGACTGTGCACAATGTTTCCTCCCGCCACATCCTCACTCGTACACCCAGCCTGGTGTTACAATGGCCTGCTGCCTCAGTTTTAATTTGCTTTGCCTGTAATGGCAGCATACATATCCCTCCATTTGGGTTCCTTTAATGTTTTAGTGAATATTTATGTTTTTACTAATGTTCTAAGGTTTTTCGTTTCTTTTTTTTTTTTTTTTTTAATTGTTGTAGTATTTGATGGATTTAAAAACTCCTCATGTGCTTCACATGACTCAATTACATTACATCTGCTCCCATAGTGTTTTAATTAGATTTTTTCTGTTCAAGTTCACGTCTTATTGCCTACCAGTGAAACATGAAGGTAATATGATACGGTGGCGTTGAGCTGAAGATACCAAAAATTATTATTAGTCTTAATGAGTATGTATTGAGGAAAAAATACTATTTGGTTGGGAATAATTTATTTTTGCGTAAAGGAGGAAGAATGTTTGTTTGTATGAGAACTGGTGAGCCAGTACATAAGCACTTTTTGTTTAATTATCAGTGCCGTCTTCCAAATATTATGACCAAAAACACACCCAAAATTTGATAGTCACTGACCATTTTCTTATTTTCCCTATTTCTGTATGCCTTGGCTCATTGACCCGTTTGATCCATAAGTTATATAGCAGCTAATGTCTGCTTTTATTTATTTTCACTGACAAAGAACAACCATATCCAGATTTATCACTGTAAATGCTCATTTAGATATATTCTAATTTTTTAACACCCCTGGTATGAAGACTGTGCTTATTATTTTGTATTGTGTATGAAATTGGGGATGAGGCTAAATCCAGATCAGAATTTTTATTTTACATTTTTTTTAATGATTACTTAGGAATGAATTTTTTTTTTTAACAGATGAGGACAGACTCATTGTTATTCACAGCGCGTTGCTATTATGACTTTTGTTTTCTGTTGTATTTTTACTGTAAATTCAGTCACACTGGATGGGAGCCGATGAAGCCAAAGCAAAATACTGTTGTTCTTCGAAGGACGTTAGATAGGGGATTTAAATTAAAAGGAATTTACGAAGTGTATAATTGTTATACCGTGTGCAGTAAATGCACTGCCTGCTAACCAAAGTGCAATATTACATGTATGTCTTTGCTAATCTTAAGGAGGTTTATTTTTCTTAAACTTAGTCTTCCTTTGCACTGAGAGGGGGAATAATATGTTTAACTCCAAAAATCGATTTAACAACCTTGCTAAGAAAGGATTCAATCTTCATACTCATTCATATTTTGAAAGTAATGATCTAATTTTTCAAATCTGATTTTTATGACATAACTCTTCATATAATTTTATGCGAGTGCAACAATTCAGCCTGCTGTAAGATGGCTCCAGATGCTAAATCTTAAATTGAAAGCTAAACTTTGCAGCTGAGGAACTTGTTGGATGAGAGAAAGTGTTTTTTTTTTAAAAACAGTTTGGCCTGCAGATGTACATAAAAGCAGGTCAATAATCGGGTACAGTTTTCTCTTCCTCTCATACGCTATCGCAAAAGTGTTTAAATTTGTTGTAAAAATTCTCTTTTTTGCTATGTTTAATGGCTCCATGTATGCCTTCCTCTCTGCCTCAGTTTACATGATATTGTTTGTATGGAGGGGTTGAGAGTGTGAATGAAACTGTAACAGAAGGAACCACTGTTGTAAATTTCTCAATAAAGGCAGATTTTCTAATTGGTGGATTTTTGCGCAGGCTCTTTTTAATAGTATTGGCAGTAACACAATCAGCACGGCCATTCTGAAAGGGAAGGACGACAGGAAAAAAAAAAAGAATATAAATAATCAGTGTAGTATCATACAAAAATAATTTTAACGAATTATAAAGTTACAGTATGTCATTTGTAGTCATGTAACACATCATTACTCAAGTCAGTATGGTATGTCATAAAAATGTCAATTAAAATTTTTTTGTAAGTATGTCGAACTTTTCATACTATTTTTGGCACAAAAATGTCGTCATAAATAATGCCACGAAAATATTCATGGTAAAGTGTCATAGTACAATATGTCTTTAAAAAAAAGTCTAGTAATAGTAAAAATAGTATAATTTCACAATATAGTATGTCATAAAGACGTCTAGGTTTAATGTATTCATTTATTTTTCTTCATTTCAAATCCTATAATGTTTATGTTTACCAGCTGGCAGTCGTTTTCGTCACAGCCTCTGCTGAGGATTGCCTCGTTTCTTTTCACGGTTTCCCCCTAAACTGTCAAGCAGCTGACGAGTGTGAAATCAAAAGGGAGGATGTGAATCGCACACCGTGTGCAACATGAAAACAAAACGAGGATTTTCTACAGATATTTAAAATCAGACGCAGTATGACAGGTGTACTGAAAAATCAGAAACTTTTATTGACTTAAGGAAAAGGAGCTTCAATGTAATGAAAAATACAGAGTAAAAAAGTAAATAAGACTACAATACTGAAATGACACCATCAACCCATACATTTGCCTTACACTGTACTGAACCTTGCTGCCTTTTGTCCTCGTAAAATAATCCTCAACAATACATTTTCTTCTTCTCTCTAGTTGGTAACATGCCATCTTTTTTTGTATGAAACATGGGTGGAAGGTGGAATAACATTATAGCAACTAGAAGCAGTGTTACAGCTTTTAGCCTTGTCTGATTGTTTAGAGAGCCATGGATGTGCATTTTATTTCCATTGTTGCTTTTTCATTTAGTAAACCTAACCATTCATTTAAGTGACTTATTTTTTTTTTTATCTCTTGACAGAAACAAAAACAACAACCCTCTGTATTACCTCCAATTTGCAAATCCCATTAACCGACCAACCAAATTAATTATTGGCTCTTTCTTCCTGTAATCCCTTCATCAGTACAGTGTAAAAGACCTGACAGATGGACCGTCAAAGAAAAAGTGACAACAGCTACGATAAGCTTCTCATTTCTGTACAATAAAAAATAATTTGCTATACTGACCATGCTTGAGACCAGTCAAACATTAATGTAAATGGTCATACTTTGTTGTTATTTGAGCACCAAACTTCAGTTTAGAACAGACTGTACACATACAATACTGTACGCCATTGCACAAATCACTGTCGATCAATTTCTTATTTCTTAGGTCAGACATCTGGTACCGATATGCAGAAGTGCTCTGCACAGCCACATTTCACATGTATTATTTTTGGGTGTTTGATAACATGATGATGTTAAAATACTTTGACAGAGAGATTCTTTTCAACTTGTCAGTTTGGATGTTCCAGCCTCATCTTTACATTGGTGGATACTTGTTACAGTGAGTATAAAAAAAAAAAAAAAAAAAAAACACATAGCAAATAAAATGTATAACTAAGAAATACAATGCACTGTGGCATTCTTCCCCTTCCTTCAGCATGTGCAAACCTTCGAATGATCTCAAATGAAATGACGGAAAAAGTGCACAACATGAATTATGCAGTCAATGAAGAAAAGCTTTACAGTAGCACAAAAACTAATATGCATGTCTCTTGTATAACAAACAACTCTTTTACTTGGCACAGACGTCTCTAGTAATTGCTAATAGCACTTGAAAGCCCATATGTAGTCTCAGAACTCCCCCTGTGAGTTCATGTGCAGTATGTCTACTGCTGGATTTTAACATCTAGTGTTTCCTCCTGTGATATGGAGATGATTCCTATATTCTACAGTTGCATACAGTATATTAAGCACATTAGCACTTTGCATATAATATAGAGGCACCGTATCATAGAAGGCATGGCTGGAGATACACTTATGGCTATTTTAGTGACTAGCTTAAGTTATGGCAAGACCGACACAAGCTGCGACTAGCATATGGCAACGAAAGGAAAGCACTTTGTTTTGCTCTTTTTTTTTTATCTCAATTTAACATTAAAAAAGAAACGTAAACATCACAACACCCAACAAGGTCTTGTGTTATTGCTGGTTCAGTTTAGGTAGAATATTCTTATCAAAATGCAACATAACAAATGTGTCACTTAAAAACAAAAAAAAAAAGGTACCTTTAAATAAAAAATGCTAATTAGCTACAAAGTAGTGATATTTTGTTCATTTAAATCATTATTTCTTTTTTTTTTTTTTTAGATGGCGACAATTTTAAGAGCACATCCACACTAAGGTTTCTTGCTCAGGTAATTTGAGGGGATCCAGCTCTCAACTTCTTGTCCTACATTCTTACAGAACCACCAGCCGTTGCTGTTTTTATCCATCACCTCAAACACCGTGCCCACTTTGAAGCTGGATGTTTGGTCATCCCCTTCAAAGTCCGCCACAGCTAAATACAGCTCATCCTTGCTGTGCTCCATGAGTAAAGGTGGAAGCTTGTCCTTGGGCGGGCCGGGCTTCTCACTCTTCAACTGGGGCTTTGGAGGAACTGGAACTTTATTCATTTTGGGCTCTTCTTTCTCTTTGTTTGCAGGTGCCGGAACAAACCCTTTGGGTTTAGGGGGAGGGGGTCTGCTGAGTTGGGTTGGTGGGCCCTTGAAAATGTCCAGGATATCTTTTAGAGCAGGTGGAGGTTTTAACTCTGTCGGGCTGGATGGATCGGTCTTCTTTGGAGGAGGAGGTCTCCTTGGAGCCATGGTGGGGGGTCTCTGTGGGGGTTCTTTGTGGGGAGGCACTGCTGGTTTTCCAGGGGGTGGTGAGCTCTCCTGGCTATGACCATTAATGTATTTTGGGGGGAGCTTTGGCTCGTCGAAGTGCTTACCATTGTTGAGAGTAGGGATATGGCTAGGGGGAGAGCTAGGGGGTGCACTGGGGTGGGAACTATTTACTGCTGCTGAGGTGTCATTCTGATGGTTCACCTCAGCTGACACGGAGCTTGGATCCGCAGGTTTTGGC
Source organism: Ophiodon elongatus (assembly GCA_016806645.1). Classification (NCBI taxonomy): domain Eukaryota; kingdom Metazoa; phylum Chordata; class Actinopteri; order Perciformes; family Hexagrammidae; genus Ophiodon; species Ophiodon elongatus. Next base: position 3,054,114 of record JACSYO010001980.1, on the reverse strand, counting down.
GGCCTCAGTTTGCTTCTCAGGTTGGTGATGTCTAGTTTGTTCTCTGCCGGAGGATCTGGCTTGGCAGCTGGAACAGGTTTAGGTCGGAGCACTGGCTTTGGCTTCATGAACACTGCTGGGCCAGCTGACTCTGGTTTCTCCTCCTGCGCTTCTGATTTGGGTTTTGGTGGCTGTTTAGGTACGGGTTTCAGATTAAACTTCTTCACCTCTTTGGCAGAGATCTTGTGGCCACATTCAAGACCCATCTCATTCCGAAGGTGAAGAGCTTTGCTCTTATCTTCTTTTTTGGTCTCTGGTGGTTTGTCCTGTTTGAAGGGGGCCGCTTTGGGTGGAACCAGCGGCATGATGACCCCAGGAGCTGGGGGTTTTGGAGGCATAGGTTTGGAATGATCAGCCCTTGGTTTCTCAGATACCTCAAATTCAAAGCTCTTATTAATGGACTCCCTTCGAGGGGGAAGAGCTGGTTTCTCCTCGACTGGAGGGGCTGCTGGAGCTGGAGGTAGAAGCCCAGGGATAGTAGGGGGCCCCTTGTTGGCACTGGACTTCCAATCTCTCAGCTTAGGCCGGGCACAGGAGTCAGGGGCTGTGTTTGGCTCATCTGGTAAAGGTTTTGACCAGCTGTCCTCTGTCCCTGAAACATTTGAAGGTCCATCTTCCTGTCTCAGCTTCTCCATCTCATTGGGCAGAGGGGCAAGGAAATTAGGTCGCACGGCATTACTGGTCTTCTTGTATTTGTCAATAAAGGTGGCAGGGGCCCAGCCCTCTTTGTCATCTATTTGGATGTACCACCAACCACCATTATTCTTCTCAATCACCTGGTAAAAAAAAGGAGTCATTTAATAAAATTTTACAACTATAGAATTTATGAAAAATGAAGAGACAAAATGTACAAATTGTTTTTCAGACCAAAATATTTCACTAAAATCTTTATTTTAATACAACTTTAGGAAGTGCCTGACCCACCTCAACTTTGACTCCGGCTTGGAAGCTAATACCATCAGGGATTGTGGTCTGGAAGTCTGCTATGGTGTAGAACTCCTCCTCAACTTGAGGAGGAACCGGAGGCTTGGGTAGGTTTGACCCACGTGGCTGTGAGAATGAGAATGTGAGAAGGACACATAACGGTTAACTCCGAGAAAAACTTTGTTGAGGAAAAACTGAGCAATCCTCAAACACAACAGAAATCAAGAATGTGTCAGATAGAGATTTGAAGGGGATCTCTTACAATGGTAAGATCTCTGCGTGGAGGAGGTCTGTGTCTTGCTCCCACTTCTGTGGAGGGATAAGACAGTAATTAATCAATATTTTTTTTTTGTACAACTCAACAAAATATATAAAGAGCAAAAGACAGTTCATTATATTTGAAATTCACTTCTTACTTTTGTCAGAAAAAAATGAAAGTCTGTTTTCTTTTTGGCTGTTGTCTCGGTTCTCTTTGGCTGCATTGTTTTGCTGGTTCTGTTTAGAGAACCCATCGAGATCATTGGTACTGGCATGAGCAGCAGCGCCTGCTGACTGCTTCTGGCCCTGGATGTCAGTCTTCTTCAGGTAGGAGGCTGGGGCCCAGCCCTCACGGCCCTGGTACCTGAGTGGAGGAGAGACGTACAATCACTGGGATCAGGTGAGAACTCTACCTGTAAAGTCTACTCAGTCAGTTTTTTTCATTCCGTACCATGAGATCCGTCAGTTAAGTATTTATTTTCCTCATTCGTATGTAAGATCTGATGTTTTTAAAGCACATTTACATGTCTCTTTAGTGAATACAGATTTTTGGTTTATGATATTTACTTTTCCAGAGTAATGTGATTTGTTTTACCTGATCTTCCACCAGCCCTCCAGGTTCTTCTGGATCACCTCTACAACCATGCCTCTCTCAAGGTCGATCTCATCCTCGTCCCTGGCCGAGTACGGGTAAATCACTGAATACTTCTCTTCTGGAGAAAATATTGTTAGATAAAAGAACATTTCAGTTTTGAAGATTATTGTGTACAGGGTAGTACAAATGAATGTGAATGTAGAGTAATGGCATGGGAGACAAAACCACACAGTGGCACACTTGGATTACAAGCGCTTGTAGTGTTTCAAACTGTAAATTTGTAAAGTGTGGTGTTGCATCTATGAAATCGTTCAAACTTTATGGTACGTTATGGTATGCAGTGAAAATGTCTGTAAACTTTTAAGGAAAAGGTTAAAATTCCTTTCTTCATCATCACACTCTCCTTATGTAACTTAGGATGGCATACTCTAATTGGTACAGAAGTGCATCGGCTTCCCATTAGCGAACTGCTTTAAATGAGGCAAGGCTTGAGCAGCATCTTGTGGAGTGAGAAGATGTGAGACACACACATGTGCAACACACAAACAAACATGTTGACCACAAACAGGACTAAATGTGTTACTGTGCTAGAAATAGTCATTCGTACTATTCTTATTATGTTTTACTATTATTACATATTAGCGATATTCTATGTAAAAATATGGATCTATCAAGTGCTTAATGCTGGTTAATTAAAATGCTACCTCATTTTTTTTTTTTTTTTTGTGTCAGACATTAAGTTCACCATTCACTTTGCATGCAAGGATTAAATTTACATGCTTGGATCTATCATGCAACAAACATTTCATACATACACACGGACAAACACACATGCATACAGTTACACACACACACACACACACACACACACACACACACACACACACACACACACACACACACACACACACACACACACACACACACACATACATACACACACACACACACACACACACACACACACTGAGAAAAGAGGGAGAAGAAAGGCATGCGCTCCACCTTGCCCAAAGCCTGTGCTGAATAGATCCCCTAAAGTTCTTCGACGACCCAAATGCCTTGGCAGTGACCAGAATCTCCGAGGCACTGACATCCCAGCATAGTAAGTGAGGAAAATAGGAAGTGAACATTACATATTACATCTGGAGGATGTTTTTTAATCCTAAATGAAAGGCAGTATTGGTGAGCCTATTCAAAAGCAGAGCTCTACTTTACTTGATGCTGTTTTACCCATTTGCTGACATTTGCTCTAGATTCGTGCACATTTAATTTATATATATATATATATATATATATATATATATTTTTTTTTTTTTTAAATAATAGTGTTACAGGTTCTATCCATGCTAGATTGACTATTTGGATCCCCATCCTAGTTTCAAACCTTCGTTTGTGATACTACTGTAACATGCTGCTGCCACAGAACGGAGCTTTATTTATTTATTTATTTATTCATTCTTTAAATAGTAGGACCACATAGTTAATTAGGATCTGTGGGATGATGTTGGCCCTCTTCATTGTCTTGGGACTATGTAATTAAATCTCTCATTACTGGGAGACTTGCTGCCTAGTATAGGGACAACTTGACCATAGTTTAGTATGTACTGGCACAATTGCTAATTAATTTGCCTCATGTCAGTGGAATTGGATGTTAAATGTGAGTGACTCTCTAATTTCAGGGATCTGTGGATTGACCTGCCCAACGAAGACAGGGAAGCCATCTCAATGTCCACTTTTAAACCATAAAGTTCTGGGGCTTGCCAAGACTATGGTCTGTAATTTGCATATTGGCTGGCTACCCGTCTTTGCTCAGAAGGGCTCCTACCACGTGATGTACTGTGTCATTACAGAATCATTCTTTTAACATCTACATTTTATGGAATCTCACTCGTATTTATGCCAGTTATAGCTATTTATTTTTAGTTTCAGCTTTTGTTCAAGTTTCACTTTTTAATATATTTCTTACACATTATTATGTGTATTAATCTAGTCTATGCTATGAATGGGTGCTATGAATTGAGGTATTTAAACACATTTGGAATGCTGTTCTTAAGGGAAACACACACCGGCACAATATACCCTGTATATTCATGAGTTTAAGGTCTCAATTGCTATTTTCAAGTCTTCTTTAATACAGCATGCTCATTTAGTAAATTATGGTCCCATTTAGAGTAAAATAAATAATAAGAATGTAATAAGAAATAGGGTTGTGATTGACAGGTCACTACCACGGCGTTGTCTGGTCTCTGAGTTGTCCATGTTTTTGTCATAGAACTTTGACCCTTTTAGGGTTTTCAGTTCATGAAAGTTAATTGTAACATTAGTTTTGACTAAAATAGTCTTGATCAGTGTTCAGTTGCAATTAGCTCCACCCTCTTCCAGTTGGTGAGGTCATGATGACTAAGTCCGCCTCTTATATACAGTCTATGAATATAACGCACACTGAAACACCCGCACCTGTTGTCCACACACTGGCAGTGTCTCTCCATCATCAAAGAGCAATTCACCAGAAAAGAAGCAATTTTGTCACATTTGATCTCTCGATCTGCACATCATCAACATTTGATAACTTCTTCTACTTCTTCTATTCATTCTGAATGTCTGATATGTGCTACATGGGTCAAATGGTGCATGTCAAATGACATGGCACGATGCGTGGTGTGTGTGTGTAGCACTTTAGAAGTTGACGAAAAGGCAATAGGCAATAGCATAATACGGTTTTGTAAAAATTGCATAAAAGTACAGTTGAACCTCTACTAACTCTCCTTATTCAAATGCTAAGACATAACGTACACATACAGGTGGTTTGACAGTAAAAATGCTATATTGCCCCTTTATATCTTACAATTTGAAAAGCACGCAGGTGGAAAAATCTTTGTACCTTCTTCCCCTGGAAGAGAAAAGTCATCAGGGTCATCCTGAGCCTCAAGGCAGGTGGCAGGGACCCAGCCCTGGGCATCGTCTGAGCTAACAAACCACCACCCTAAATGAGAAGAACGTTTCCATTAAAATCCACTTTCCAGAAAATCAGCAAAAGAAAAAGGAATTGAAAATGAATGCACGATTCCATCCACTACTTTAGTGCAAATATTAGGAGTTGGGCGCATTGAGATAAACACGTGGTGGCTCTGATTCTCCAGTCTGGTGCCATTAAACCATTTCAGATGAAGAAGCGCAACTAGATGACGTAATTAATTGAACACCAGTCAAACAATGGAGAAGCGTGAGGGAAAACACGATGGAATTAGGGCATTTCACAGATGAGGGGATCGAAACGTTCCTATATTCTGAATCAATACATGAAATGAACATACATTCCAGATATAAGAAAGTTACAATTTCCTCATCAGTCCACACCAATTTAGCATCTTGGTCAAAGGCACCACAGCTGTCAACTGAACCATCCAATGTTCCCACTACACAAAATATACAAAGCAATGAAAAAAAGTAAAAAAGTACATGCTTTATAGAACTTACCAGATTCATTTTTCTCAATGACCTCCACCACCTGACCCACATGCAGGCTGACCTCAGAGCTCTCCTGCTTCTCATAGTCTGTTACTGCCACATACTGGTCGAGGAGGAGAGGGTCTGCTGAGGTGGAATCTCCTATTAAGGGGAACGAATCAGAACACAAGCTCATTTAGCTCTTTCGTCCTATCGGCGCCATTGTTAGGCAGGCTGAAGATGAAATCTCAATAATGTAAAAAGCCTCTACTCATTACCATCTGCTTTTCAGTGAGGATCTTTGGTAATATTTGTTAATGGGATTATTAAATGAATATCCATGAACATGGAATCCTAAGATTGCATCTGTGTGGCTTTGAGCTATTGACCTTTAAAATGGCTTGGATCTCACTGACTGAAGCAAATATGACCTTTTAAAATGTCAGATTTTATACTCACTTAAAAGGAACTTGAGCCAATTTAATCTTCGTCTTTACAAAACAAGTCATTTTTTTTGCCAAAAATGATTCCAAGGTCAAAATTTGAGCAAAAACTTCTGAATAAAAATGTTTAGGTGAGAGGCGTATCTAGAGTATGGAGATTCACCCAGACCGGAAGCAGAGGAGGGCGCGGATGTGATTTGAGAGTGGGCGTGAGGGAAACTGAGAGAGGAATAAAAGGAGATTTGGAGAATGGGAGTAAAAGGCTTGGATTTAGTACAGAGGGTTACGTCAATCATCAACATGGCTGTGACTTCCACACAGAAACAAACCAGCACCACTAAGACCCGCCACCAATGTTAGCACTGAGGAATCCATGTTAAGTGTTAATATCTATGTTAATAATAGGAATTGCCTATGGTTTCAACTATTTACATCTAACTCAACCAGTGACAATGCTTCTACCTACAGGGCTCTGCACTGAAAGAAGTATTTACATGACCTCGATCTCCCCGACTTTGCCTGACGCTGAATTGCAACGCATTGCGTCAAATCCCTCTCATGCAGGCGCACACCTAACATTATCTTCAGTCTTTTCTTCTGCATCCCAACTCAACATACTTAAATACAACCAATAAATGAGCCAAACAGGAAGATGATGAAGAGGTTCACCAATAAAGTACGGTTCCTTTACTGAACCAATGCAAGCCCCAAGCCCTCAACAGAGCCACATCCCACCTGCCCAGGCCAGGGGAGGAGAGGGGGTGTGGGGGGGGAATCAGGCCACTAGCAACCCGCTGGGTAAGACACACACACACACAGCACGAGCAAGGGTTTACTACCTCGCTTTAGGAAAGTAGTCGCTCTCTCCACAACCCCTAATGGAAAGGAAAACAACTTAAGAATATTCGATGAATGGAGAGAGAAGAGAGAGAGAGAGAGAATATGAAAAGAAACAGTGAAACGATGGCAAAGATGGTTTTCATCGTCAACTCCCGGAAAACATTCAAGTCATGTGAGTATAGACAGAATGCGTCTTTGTTATGAAACAAGAACATTTGGGCTGGTGGAAACAATGTTTTTTCTTTTTTTTTTTTACTTGTGCAAAATTCTGTGACCACTAGATGGCGACAATGTCATATTAATTACTACAAATGAATTGTAGGATGCTTGTATTTGTAAGAAGTCGTGGAAATTGGAGTCCCATAAAAGCAGTGAAACTCCAAAGTACCCGATTCTATTTCACTTCTACACTTGTGTTTTCAAAGACAAAACAACAAACCATAGCCAACGCCACACAACCCCATTTTAAATTTCAAATACACAAATAAAGCAGTGTCTTACCTGATTTCTTCTTTCCAATGGGTTCTCTGTTAAAGAGAGGAAATCATCACGTTATACCAGGAGATATCTAATCAGTTTGCAGAGCTAAGGACATATTACTGACATACAATTAATATCATCAATATGCATACTAAGTCACTTCACCTCATGGATGTCACGAAATGTCTTACAACTTTAAAAAAGATAAGACAGTGGCCTGGATTATAGAATCTCTCCTATTACTTTTACAGGGATTCGTTTTCCTTCATACATACTTTGCAGGGATGACCTTATATAAAGAAAGGAATGGTTTATCCGTGTGTTCCCAATTGTTTGGTTGTTGTATTTATGCATTTACTTCATTATACTATGGTTATTGTAACCAGTAGCATCTCTGTCGATAGTATTTTTCAGTTATCAACTTTATGTGGCAAACAGGCACTACTCATACTTTTTAAATCAACTTTGAAGTGATTTCATTTGATCAGATTTTGAATCGTTTGATTAGTATTTTGGCGTGACAGAACAACACCTACACTGATTACGCCAGCGAAGATTTAACTATGATTTCTAACATTATTGTTACCAGTTAGAGCTATAAATATGCCACAGACACATGCAAAAAGGATCCGTCTCTCTGCCTCTCTCCCCCATGCAGGTCCATATGAATAACACGCCTCTATAGCTGATCTCTGAAATTGAGTCTGGTGTAAAATTCAATAATCGTCTGTGTCTAGTTTAGACACCAGCCAGATAAATAAACCATCACTCCACAGCAGCAGTCAGGAGCTGATTCAATGTCCAGATGCCCCGAAACCTCAATGGTGGTTAATGCTTAGCAATTCCCTCTTTTACTCACACACTCTCTCTTACTCTTTGTTATCTAAATATTACTCTCCTACTTAATGGCCTTCCATCGCCTTCCTTTTTCCATGTCTACTTAACTCACTCCTTCATCTTCCTTGGCAACTACAGCCTGTTCCTTTCCCTGCATCAACATGAATGCTCTCAGCCACAAAAAGCATTGTTCGATCGGCAGAGCTGTTAATTGCAGAGGCTTAAGTCTCAATAAATCTATACCCATAAGCCTGCCCATTAATGTACTATAAAAAGAAATCCCTAGTAGGACTAACAAAAGCAGTACCAATGATCTAGTTCTGAACAGAGGTGAAACCAGGGTCATGTTACGCACCAGACGAAGCCACTGATCTGGATCCTGGGCCTAATGTGATTATTTTACTGTAACTAGTTTAGAGTATCAAATCAAATCTCACACGCATACATTACTCTGAGGCTGGTTATGAAAAAAAACTTCAATTTCAAAACTTTTTCGTGGGAACACTCACAGACAACCGTGGTTGAGTGATATGGTGGCCACATGACGAATGGGAGAACACATAAGAACGACAGGGGAGTCGTGAGAACACACGTCACAGGTTCGCTGTTACAGAAAAGAGGTGATGAGACATATTTCCAACCCTCTTCTACAGGAGATCATGTGGACATATTCACTCTGGGTTCTGATTCTACACCTGGAGTCAAACCATACAATAAACATGTGTGTACCACAGGGAAACATACAATATTGATTTGAAGGGTAAATGATCCCTCTTCTCATAATCCCTTTCCCTCGTCCCCTACTCCCCCTTGCCTCATCTCTTTCTGTCCTTGTTGTATATTATGCTCTCCTCTTCATTTTTTTCCATTCACTGTCTAATTCTATTTTTTCCCTCTATGATCTCCTCTATTTTCCCTTTCCTTGCACCATTCTTGCTCCAGCACTTCCTCTCCTCAACAGACTCCTTCCCCGTCTCACCCATCGGATCTGGCTCTCTGGCCCTCTATGTCCTCTTTACATTTAAGTACTCCTCTTCAGCTTCTCCACCCTTTTCCTCTCCTCTTAGTTGGCTGTTCTTAGGGAGAAAGTCTAAGATGCTCCTCTCAGTATAGTAGATTTATGGGCCCTGATAAATCTTCTCCCACAGTGAGTGCTGTGTCTGTACACCAGCCCCGCTGTCAGTCAGCCAAACAACAGGCTGCACTAGCATAGAGCAGTAATCCAATTTCAATAAAGACAAACCAAGGTCTTTCCCATATGCATACGCCTCGAGCAAATGCTCCCCCTCTTTCCTACCTCTCCCAACACATGCTTGGGGTTTTATTGGAGTAAGGAGGTAAGTGTCCTTTGCGACCTCCTCTGATTTTAATCATACAACTAGCAGACAGCCAGAGAGTTCTTCTTGGCTGTGCATACTGACTGGATGTGCAAATAACATTTGTCTTTGCACTGTTTTATAATACCAGTGGTGGAAGAAGAAGCAAAATACTTTACTGAAGTAACAGTAGCACAATCCATAAAGTAAAACAACTTCATAAAGAAAGAAAGAAAGAAAGAAAGAATTACATAGGGTTATAGTTTTTACACTAGTAAAAATGTTGGGATAAGAGCACCATCTCAATTATGATGTTATCATCACACGTCCGAGCAATACAGCGAACTGAAACCACCTGACTGCAACAGACCACACACACTTCAAAAAGTAACATGACATCCATCCACATTACAGATGACAATATGGCAGGTTGGTGCAAGCACCCGTCTCATATTCAATCCCCATAACAGCGATGTGTCCTGTTAATTGTCCTTGAGCAAGAACCCCCAGCTGCTCACTCGGTGTAAGTACACTCCTGATAGACATTACCTAATTATCAAGAATATTAATGGGAATATAGTGCTGCTTTCCACGAGCTGTGTTGATAATTACATTACAGAATGTTATGTGCTTTACTTTACGAGAATAAAAGCTTCGAAATATGTGCATGTAAAGCCACAATGTGTAGAATTTAAAGATTCTCATCAAAACACTTTGGCAGATGGATAACACACCAACCGAGGTGCACAGTGAACAAAGAGCTGAAATGAACACACACTTCAACAATTGCCACAGGGATTGTCTCACTTTTATACAAACAAAAAAAACAGACAACAAAAAACAGTACATTTTGAAAGTTGTTACACTTAACAAAACATCTACACAGCTACACTATAAGTAATGAATCCATAAATTTACATTTTAACTAAATGTCAAGGTGACTGTGGGGGACCATTGGTATAAGAAAAAAAAGATACACTCACACCTGGGGTTGCTTAAAGCCAGGACAAAAACTGAAGAGTGAGTATGTGTTTTTGGATATGGAGGTTATCCATGCTGTCAAATGAAAAGAAATTCTGTATATTTGAAAATGGCAGCGGTCCTACTGAAGTCGCTAGACTTTTGAATGTGGTATTGTTCACTGTTGTCCCACAATGCAACAGTAAAGTGGATACTTGACGCAACAGCTCAAGTGACACCTCAAAAAAATATAAACACATTGTTTCTAGTAGTAGTAGTACAACATACTGAAGTACTTTCAATTCTCCTATAGTAACAGGGTAGTGGTGCACAGTAATGTTATGTTCAAATCATCACTGCAGTATAGTATTATAGCATTACGTTTGTGAAAGGGATTGGGACACAGTGATAGTCTCTCACTTCAATGACAGTCTTACAAATTGAAGACCCCATTCTCTTTACATGCTACCTTGCTGCTGGCCCTACATGCACTCCCGCCATATATCACAGGACGTATCAACTCAATTTCCCGTCGACTGAGGCAACTTCGCCTCAACTCAATGCCCGGTGCCACACATCAGTACGTGACGACGGACTAATGACTCAGCTGACACACGTTGGTGTAAAAACTATCTCCCGGGTCAAAATGTGAGACCAACGTTACGGTGTCTATGAAACCAGCCACCCGTAACCTCCACTGCCCTGAAGGTGCTGGGAACCTTACTAACAACACATCTGTAACTGTGGCTCGCGTGTGAAGTTATGTGCGTGTCAACACGCGCTTTTGTGTGTGTTGGACCCTGGCATTTATTGCTCGCTGATGTCTTAGTTTTGGCACATTGTAACTGTCAGCGCTGGATATGACGCTAATGTGTTGAGTGAGATTTACAAGAGTCAACAGAGCAGGTCTACATGTCTTCAGAGAAACTGTGCAGCCTCAGCTGTCTGGAGCCTGGACGCTGAACTGAGCTGCAGGGACATGCTTACATGCTAACTCAGCATTTAAAAAAAGGACCCATTAACTGTGTTTCTGCTTGAATAACCCATCAGGAAGTCGTGCAACAGTATGAAATCATATCCATTAGAGGGTGTAATGAATGCTCATTACCGGCAGGCTGAGGGTAATGTTGGCAGGACGTGACATGACATCAGTCAGTGGAACAATGATAGGTGTTTTCCCATTGTATGTGAGCCTGTGTCTATGTGTGTGTACTTACTCCTTGGGGGGGTTGAGGTCCTCAGGTCTGGTCTCAAAAAACACTCTGACTTCCTCGCACTGGGAGATGTAGACTGGCAGCTGAATGAGGGCCTGCAGGGACAAAAGATAGCGGGAAACATAGGTAATCACATAAACTGGCCAGAGGTTATATCTATATAGTGTTTATTGGGTGTCTGGCCTCCATAAAGTCACAGAGCAAGAAATAACAACACACGGGGGGGCAAATTCACAAATGGATTGGGTTGCTTTTGCGGCTGCTAAGATGCACAAATATGAAAAAAAGAAACTGTGTAATTCTCAACGCACCCGCAAAAGGGTGATATGCAGCCCGACCTGCGCTGACAAGCAAATAGCGTCTCTGTGCACTTGAACTATTTTGTGTTTTTCGTATGTTTAAATTAGGTAATATGCATACATTTGACGCAAAATGTGCCATTTTCTATGCAAACGAACAGTCGAAGTCACAAAGTACTACTAGCCGCATGCTGTTGAAGTTTTTTTTTTCCCCAATCGCACCAGCTGGTTCTTCTCTGGTTCTCAGTTCATTGATCCGTCTCAACTACCTTCCTCCCTCATCTTACATGTATGCCTCTGTGGAGGATCACTCGCAGCAAGACAGATGAGCCCTGACAACAAGGCTGGAAATGAAAGACAAAGAGCCACATTCGGTTTTCTCTTTATTGGTGAGATCTCGCTCTCTTTGCACGCACGTCTGGTCATGTTATCGCAGCATCTCCGTTTCCGGCCATTTCTTTTTTTGTTCTCTCCCGAGTCTGTGTTTTATCTGCCTCTCCTACTCTTTCAACCAAACCACTAAAGGGCAGCAGTGAAACAGATAATCACCTCAACAGCTTGATGCCCCAAACCAGAAGACAGAATAAATGCCTCCAACAACCCCATGGTGACTCTCTCTCTTCCAGCAGGACGCTAAGCCACTCCTTCTCTTTTTGCTGGCAGGCAAAGCTCAATGCTATCCATCAAGCTTCCTCTTCTGGCCTATACCTCTGATTTTAATACTCCTAAGTGTTTCAGTTCTGTCCTTTAAGAGCGCACAGTCTTTGTCTACCTCTGGTTCTCTCTGACACACGTCAGGGCTGACAGATATGGAATGGAAGCCAAAGAACCAACCAAGGTGCCCTTGTCCCATGTGCCACATTTGCCTTGTCATACTTATGACCACACATCCAAGCCAGCAGCTTGTGTTGAAGGAAAGGAGTGGGACTACTGCCATGGACAAAGTATAACTAGAGTTTTCCATTAGCCGCAAAGTCATACGGAGTGTGCTGACATGTTTGTTGATTAACGATACATACAATATTCCTACATTATTATGCAACAACATGACCCCAAAATCTCCCTAACAGCAGCTTCGTCCATATCTTGTCTCTTGAGTCAAGTAGCTGATTTAAGAGTCGTGCAGCTCACAACGCTGGACTGTGCCCGAGGTCAAAGTGCATCCTGAACTGGCTATCCTCTCCTTGGATTTATTCCCCTCCTCGTGTTAGCCTGTGGCCCGTCCACTCATTACAATTCTCCCCAGGGAGCAGACGGGAGGGAGGCTCTGGGTACATTACAGCAAATGGACTTTATGGGTGTTCTTTACAGCAGGCAGCATTAAGGTAATTGTGTGTGTGTGTGTGTGTGTGTGTGTGTGTGTGTGTGTGTTTTCTCCAAGGAAAAATAGGTAATGGAAATGAGAGACCTACTTTTGCACTCTGATAAGGTACAGCACATTGTGACTGTATGTGTGCACATTAACTTTTCACGAGTAGAGACATAAAGCAAATGGGGATTCTCAGTCTTGATTTACATCCCCAACAAAGGAGGTTTCTAATTTTTAGAAATGAAAAGGGCTCTATGTGAAAAAATTATACAGTTTGGAGCAGTTCCTTTTTTTAAAGTTTAAATAAGAAAGGCTAATGAAGGATAGTGGAAATCGCTTTATGACTTAAACACTTTTTGATGCAGTCCATCAAACTTTGTGACCTTTCTAGTCATCCGAGCTCAGCAGTCTTATGCTTCGTTTATGCACACAATGCCTGACTCCAGGATTTTTTTTCTTTCCTTCTTTCTTCTCTTTGACTAGGTTTCCTGACTTGAATAAAAACACAAGACTTTACAACCAGGGAAATTCCATATGACTCAGGTTAAAGTGTCAGCTGTACAACAGAAGGGCTGACTCAGCTCTCCCCCAAGAAAAACATGAAGTTTCACCTTGTCAACCGTGATGCATGTGGGGGTGGATGAAAACGCAATTTCTGTGCGTATAATAAAGTTCAGTCTTGTTTCTGCAATTTGCATTTGTATCAACATCAGTAGGCCCTAAACCCGTAATCATTATGACAACACTTGGATGTCAATCAAAGACCATTCAACTCAAACAAAGTGCAATCTTTAGAACATTTTCAGACATTTCCACAAAAACAACTCTGACTACAGCTACACCACTGGTTTAAAGGTTTCTTAGCTTTTCCCATCAACATCCACACCCATAGACACAAAGCAACAACCCTACCCAATCCTCCCCCAAACTCTTATTTTTCAATAAGTGTTTAAAGATGTTGCCTACACCAGCTGTACATTCCTCTAACCCCAGACGACACTTGGTGGAGTAGAGCTGTACAGCCCCTCCAGTCCTCAAAATTGTTGATAATACATACAGATTTTCTCTTCACTCTGAAGCCTTGTGAATTGTTCTCATTCAGAAGTGACAAAAGAATTTTCAGCTCCATATCAGAAACTAATTTGTACAGTGATGGTTACACGAGGCCCTTTATGGAGAAGAGAAGTGCTCCCATGATAAAACAATACAGTTGATGATATAAGAAGGCATGCGTAAGGGCTAAGTCAGAACTAACTTGTAAAAACATCTTCAAATTTCCTCCCTCAGAGACACCGAAGGATGTGTGCGTATGGTTTAGAGGCCCTAAGGCAAGCTTGTTAAAGAAACAAAAAGTTTTAGGCTGTGGATGTGCTTTCTGGTGCAAGCTCAGCACCAGCAAGCTATTTGCCTTTGGCCGCCCTCTCTGATGATAGTCACCACCATCACAACATGAGATACAACAACAGCTCATTCTCAAAGGTATTTCTGAATACCAGAGCAACGGTTTCACACCAAAATAATGTGACCTTGTGGCCAAGATATCCGTTTCAAGATAATAAAAAGTAATAATTCCTGGTCGCAAACAGACTCACTCCTTGGTTACTGCAGATAAACAGTTGGCAACCTAATTAAGAAAATAAATACATTTTTAAAGTACTGCTTTGAATTTATTTCAAGGGCACAAAACTTGGTCTGGTTGCTCGCAAGCTGAACATCAATCATAGTGCATTCATTTTGGTTGCTCTGGTTACGTTTCTGTCAAATTATAGTAATTAGTAATTTGCTATTGGCAGTTTTATGGTTGCAGTTCTGCTACAGTGGAGCCTGAGAATGTACAGTTGCATTTTTTTTCTCTTGAGACTAAGTGATTAATCTCTTTGGTAAAAAGCCATGTAATGGGCTGGATAATGCAGGTTTTACATCATCTCCGTTTTAAGTAGTGGAAAGAGCTGCAGTATTTTAAATGGTAAGACAAACACCACGCATTAATTACGACACATCTATACTCTATACCTCTATACTTCTATACATCATGTATTTCTTATGTCACTAACAGCAAATTAACAGCATAAAAGCACATGTATTAATACCAGTCCGATTGATCATGGGGGTTCACTGTACATTCGAGAGGTACAAAGACATTTTATTTGCATTGCATTAAACAGAAATAGCTTTTTGCACGAGATCATTTCTCCTTTCGTTTGTCTCTTTAGCAGGCAAGTCAGAATCAGCCACAGAGCATCTGGGGAGCTTTTTACGACACCTCAGCAGGGTGGATGCCTGCTGTCACAAATGCTCGCTCCAGGGAGTTTAGCATGGCACACACCACACACTGCCAATTTTCAAAGCAAGGGCAATGGCATTATTCATACACCTGTTCTCGGAACAATGGAATTCCGTGAAACCTAGTTGTGATGCAAATCCTGTGGTGTGGCTCTGAGCTTAACTTTAATGAATACAACCACGTATTTGAATTGGAAAATCTGACGGATGAAGCTAAGAGATTGTGATTTGTGACTTCTATGTCTGCAATTTGTAATCCAAGACATGTATTCACCCATGAATAAGCTCTTTTGAAATCAGATGGGTCGCTTAGTGAACTCTTCAATGTGCTGAAAGAAACTGTGGCTGGTGTGCTCATATATACACAGAGGGCATGAAAAGAGTATTTTCCATTTTCCTGTACATGACTAAGTTGACACAACGTGGGTGGGATACTTGTTTTTCTTTTCCCTAAGCCACTGTGCTCTCTACCTTGACTTGAATACTTTGTGCTGAAGATGTAAATGCTCAGTGGTCAGTGTAGCTTTCATGAACTACAACACAGTTGACCAGAGGAGATTTCCAGGTTAAAAGGACAATACACTCACCCTGCAGTACTCGTTGATGGGCCTTAGCCTTTTCATAGCCACATCTCTGATATGGCTCCTCCTAAACAGGATCTTCCCTGTAACAAAGTAGGACAAACAGACTTAGAATAAAAAAAAAAATGATAATCTCATATCAGTGTTGCTACCAGTATTCTACATCAAAACTAATATAATATATTCTAATCATTATTCTTTATAATTGGCATGTACGTATGTGTCCGTTATATGCATACAAACAATATTACCAGATACAATTTTGGATTTTGGATGATGCTGAAGTTCAGAATCCACTTAGGGACAATGAGGACACAGTGGCTTCTACAAAACATAGTTTAGTGAATTAGCATGCAGACACAATACAATACAGTCATCAATAACACTGACAGCACAATGAGGTGGGTAAAGACCTAGGTGAATAGCTGGCCTTTCCAAGTCATGAATAAATGATTTTGGGAAAGCAAATTATGTGTCCATGACAGCTTAGATGCTATTCCCCTGCTCTTATCTCCAGGCCCAAATAACCACAGGCACAGACAAGCTGGGTCGCCATAACAATAACAATAAATGGCTACAAATAGGCCTCTTAAAACACTCCTCTAACTTAACGGCATGCAGGTAATTTGAGAGCCAGCATCTATTTTCTCCTTGTTTTAGCTGCTGAAGTTACACAGTAAATTCACTGAGACAGCTCTAATGCAAACATATAAACTAGGCAGGAAGTCAAGGCTGTAACAAGATCCTGAACACAAAAAGGGACGTGTTTGGAGAAGTTACTGTATCACCTCCATCAAAGGGTTACGGGATTTGTTTAGAGAATATTTAAAGCAGACTTGCTGAAACATGAATCTATCTCACAGATCGCTGCTGAGCAGTCAACCCCCCTACAGCTCTACACCTTCCACCCATGTTCCGAAAAATGCCTTTGTGCTTTCTTGACCCATACAGCTCAAAACCACAAGTGTTTTTTTGTGTAAGTGAGTGAACGAATGGAAAAAAAGAAATACAGGCACACAGAGACTGTTTGGGGCTCATCACAGTTTCTTATGAATACTGTTTATGCCCATGTGCCCAGACTGCTCATCTTGTGAATCAACACTTGAGACAAAGCAAGAAAAAAATAAAAGATACATGAAGGGAAAATAAAAAAAATAAGAGAGAATCTGTAGAGAGGTGGAGACCGCGTGGTTGGAACTACAGGAAATCATATTCCTACACTTCCTATTAATGTATTGAGAGTGTAGCTTACGACAATATTAAAACAGCCAGACTGCAAATGTTGTCAGCGGGAGTTAAGAAACCGGATTGGTTTGAGGATTGATTTAACCTCCAGCAAATACTATATGCCGCTATAAATAGGGAGGCCATTTTTGAGAGGCTAGTCAGATATTCAAAATAATGGCTGTTCTTGTAGCTCCTGTTCTTGTGGCTTATGATTTGGAACTTTTTTTCACAGTAAATATCGCAATAGGAATTGAGTGGATTTTGCAGACATAGGTGTTAGCAACCGAAAGGACACACTGTCTGGACAGCTCACAAAACAAAGAGATTTGAAAGTCGTCTACAGTACTTCCCCTCCTCTTTCTCTCAGTATCTTTCTTCCTCTTCTTTTCTCGTAACTCCTCAAACAGAAAGCTTTCTTGACTGTTTTCCAAAGCTCTCAGGGGTCAGGAGAGAAGCACCGACTCAACACTGCCCACTCTGTATGCAGGGCAGCTCATGGGTTTCAGCCCAAAAAAAGGGCTTGTTTGGGGAGGAAGGAGGAAGGGAAGGAGAACCGAGTCATTGCTGAGGCAGGGTAGACTTTATGGCAAATCTTAGAGCCAGCAGTGACCGAGGGTATCAAACAACTTTTGTTTCTTGTGGAGAGTGAGCGAGTTAGATGGAGAGAAGAGACATATAGACATGGGAACACAGACAGGTTCTTTGTTACACACTTTGCATACAGAAAGCTCTTCTCAGCGCTCACCTCTTAATCACTGGAGTCACCACACATGAATTCCTCCGGTTTATTCACCCTATTTTGGCTATTCGGAAGGATTTTGAGTAGCTAAAACCATTATATAACACCTTAACATCAAGCTGTAGAATTAAAACATGGACTCTAGTCAGACTTAAGTAAAAAAAGAAAAGTGAGGACTTATATTGTTTTGGACTTGACTGCTGTGATACTTGACTCTGTGGGTTGAGATTTAAGGGAGATAAAAAATAAATAGGGTTGACCTTATAAAAATCCAGGAAAAATGTAAACGTTACATTTAAAACTTATTTGATATTTAATTATTAGGCCTATGCATTGCAAGGACTTTACCTTTGACAACACTTGTGACTGGAAATACTGGAATTATAAACATGAGACCTAAATTGAACACGTCATGAATAAGTTAAGACAACTTGAAACTTGCTTTTGAAAGAGACTTGACTTGGAGTCAATTGCCAAGTTTTGTACGAGCAAGGCTCAAGTCAACTCGGGGACAAGACACAAGACTTGCCGTCATAAAACTTAACTGACTTGCAATTATCTTAAATGATTTGAGACTTGCTCTTACAAGAGTTGAAACTTGAATCAACACTTGTAATAAGACTTCACTTGGGCCTTGTCTCAAGAGTTATGCTCCAAAGGGCTCTACATAAGACTGCAGAAAGCCATGTGTGGAGATTTTAAGAATGAGCTATGTCAGTGTGTTTTAATTACTGTATTCTTAGGCAAGTTGCTGTCTAAGGTCAGACACAACTCCACAAGCCTGCTACTGGTACACCACATCCAAGTAGGCAAGAGCAATAATTGCTTTCCCCTCCAGACAAGAGATGAACGTGGAATAAATGAGGCATACGCAACAAGGTCAATGTAACTGTTCGGTTATTTTCTGCCTTTCATAGAGGACCGACTCCAGAATGTGTTATTCAGACCCACAGAAACATATTTGACCCGCCCACCATACATACTGTGCCTCCTACTGTGGCAGGCAGAGAGATCTCCAGCCAAACAGAGTAGCTGATAAAGAATGTACTGTAGATATATCATTAGGAGGAAAAGGGGGAAAAAAAGTCAAACCAAAAAACAAATTCATAGTCTACTTGTGGGATCAGAGTTCATGAAAGCATATAACCTCTTTTATCATTCAGGGGCCCAAAAAAAAAGAAAAAAAAACCCGACCCACATTCCATCTTGGGTTTTGACTCAGAGCTTAACAACCCCAACTTGAGATAATTGGTATTAGTTATTTTTCAAAGGCTGACCTGCTGGCATTGCCTTAAAGAGCATTGCTCATGGCTTTAGGGTGAACATCACATTCATCTAAATGCCATGTATGAACCTATCAAAAGGAATTTAGCACCATGAGAGATCGTTAGATGAAAAATGGCCTTTGGATAAAAAAGAACAAGTTATAGGTTTAGATGGCCAAGTTTTAGTCCTTAGATGTTAAGGACACAATATTAGCCCTGAAACTGCTGTAAATGTTATCCTGATACGGTTTCTTTCTTTTTTTTTTGTCATGTAGTTTATACAGCAAAGAATGACAATGCAGCAGCCAAGCTTTTGATGTGTCCACCTGGCAAAAAAAGCAGCAGAAATTCTGCACTATCCACAAATACAGACAAGCCACTTTTCTGATGTGGAGATACCAAAGAAGTAAAAACAGCTCAGGGCTTTGAACAAACCAAACCATGAAGGGAAAACCACTTCCGTGCCTTGTTAGATTGGCCTCCGCCAACGGGCCAGACTTTTGCTTTGTAAGTGAAGAGTTTTCTTGGCCGTCAGTAAAATGATTCTGCAAATCAGGCAAATGTTAGCTTGGAATTCATCTCAGAGAGGTATATGACCTGATCTGGGACCTGAGATTCTCTTAAATCTCAATTTATGCAGGCATTGAATAATGTTGTAAGTATGATTGTGTGACAAAAGCAAACAGTTTCAAAGTAGCATTTCTAGATTGTACCATGTCTGTGTGTCTTTAACATTTGGTGTCTTAGCTGCTTCACAAGAGCAGTTTGAATATAATGCTAATTTTCTCCCACAGAACTCGGGAGACGTGAAGCCTCTACCAACACTTCACTGGAAGTAGACAGATATTTAAGAGAATATCTAGAATTTCAGGGTGTAAACGTAAAAGCAGGAAGGAAGTAGAAAGCGTTTAATGTAGATGAGCAGTAATTATAGTATCTATGGTCAGTATGCTTTATCTGACATAGAAGGAGATTGAAGGGGATAGAATGAACAGCAGTGTTTTTCTATCTTTCTCCCCTCCTCCTACACAGAGTCCATCAAACAGTCTGAATGTGCGAGTGTGCGAGTGTGTGTGTGTGTGTGTGTGTGTGTGTGTGTGTGTATGTATTCTCAATGAGTTCCAGACCTGTTTTGCCACAAAAAGAAAATCCTATCCCCCACTTGCCTGGTAGGGGAGATGTGGGTGGGGTCTTTGGGTGAGGCTTTCTTCTAAACTCTTATAAAAGGATTACTTTCAGCAGGATCTTAATCTCCAACTATTTCAAAAGTTGGTCATGTACACCCAAAGCCCTTGTTCCAAACAAACTTCATTGCCACTTGTACTTGTCAGAGAGTAATGGAAACTAAAAAGAAGAAACCATTGTTTTTAACAAGATGATGATTCAGCCAGGACAAAAGTGCAGCTAAGCCAAGAAAACAGCTCATAATGAATGTTATGCATTGGAACCATTTAGTTTTATGACCACAGGTAGAGTATTCCTAGATATTTAATGTTTTACACAAAGCCTCCAACAATACTCTATATAATTGTCTAGAATGTCTATGGGCTATATGCTTAGTCAGGTGAACGTTTAAAGAGCAGATATAAAATTATTATTTCTTCGTTCAGAAAGTTAGTTTAAAGTCAATAATCGTTGCGGCAGTTTGTTCAGGTTGGTTCTTTTTTTGTGAAACATATTTTGCTTCTCTAACCCTTTTTCTTGAAATGACTTCATTTAATATCAAAATAGTTCCTCGTCTGTTTACTCGAAACAATCCACAGTTGTGTGTGTGTGTGTGTGTGTGTGTGTGTGTGTGTGTGTGTGTGTGTGTGTGTGTGTGTGTGTGTGTGTGTGTGCGTGAAGGGGCCTTGGGGGACACTGTGTTTAACTCTTACCTGGTAGGAAAGGAATGATCCTGCGCTTAGGGTCTTTCTGGCCTCCTTCCACTGGGAATTTGTCCAGCAATTCCATCTGAAACACCACAATTAATTAAGACGTATTAGCACACAAAGCATTTACACGCACACATATACATAAACATGCACTCGACGTTACACGCCACAGGATAGCTGAGGCTGGAGAGGAAGGGTTCACATTTTTACAAATCAGCAGTTCCTACAAGGAATTCAGCCAATAAAGGAAGGTCTGCCAATGATTAGGAATGTCCTGAGCAGATGGTATGGTTTTTCCCCTCTGCTTCATATGTTGTTGCAGCAAAGGGGCTGTTAGAAGCAAGGCACCACTGACATAGTGGAACATTTCTGTTTCTATAATTGTCAAGGCCAGAGAGCAGTGGTTCCTTAGATCTGCTGATCACCACTTCTCTTGATCATTCTTTTCCATCTCTTTTTTCTTGCAGAGTCAATCTCTTATTTCTACTTCAACACTTAGAGTGTTAGATATAAAGGGGGACACCATTTATTGACTTAATGGCTTAGTGTATTTGATCAGCGTTTTTAGTTAGCAGTGTCAATCAATAGGCCAAAAAGGATCTGCAAGTTTTTATTCCAACCAAAGACACCACCAGGGCGTTCCCAAAACTAACTAGTATAGTTTCCTGTCATCAAATCACATTCACTCATCAAAACAGGACATGCACAGCTACAGTGTTTTGTTTTGTTTCAGTACCAGGTTTTGACACAAAATGGCCACACATGGTCTCATGTACTTTAAAAGTACTGACTTTTCACGTCTCATTTTCTCACTTTTAAGCTATTGCGTCTGAGCGCAAATATTAGCATGGAATACTGAGTCAAATGTGAATACACAGAAGACTCGAGTGTCAATGTTGTCATTATTAGCAAATGACAGTCCCATATGTAGACTTCCCCAGCTGAAGTTCGTCAAGCTTTAGCTGAAATCAGGGCGACACCACATTGTATGATCTTATGCTCCAAACCAAAAACCCAAAACATTGTTAAGGACTAAGCCGGTCTATAGTTGCAGTTAGAGTTGGCCCATGTGAAGGCTACTATCACAGGACTATCACATTATGAGATTAACTGCATTTCTGACTTTGGTCTTTTCAATGTCATCCTGATAAAATTAAATCTATCAAGGCTGTGCTCCATAGAGACATCTAAGGGTCAAACCCCCTCCCCCCCCCCCCCTCCCACACACACACACACACACACACACACACACACACACACACACACACACACACACAGTTAAATATCGCGATACCTTGACTGGTACGAGAGACTCATTTCTAGAATATGCAGCACATGCAATACCCAACAAGAATGTTCTAGAGTTGGGGATTCAGTATATTTACCCTTAATGGCCAAATTTTACGATCTCACAGTAAATGTATACTGAATTTATCCATAATTTGTCCTTTATGGGCTTCGATGTTGTAACAAAAATAATAAAGGTTAGATGTGTTAGGTAAGTTAAATTTGGTATTTGCTTTGGTGTTCCCACCCGTCACAATGAGACGCATCCTGCCTGATGTCAACATGAACCATAACCGACTCTAAATATCTAATCACTCATCAGCCTCCTTTGATCCACCTACTCTTGAATCTAATTTTAAACACGTGGGTAATGAAACATGAACCATGCGCATCACTGGCTAGAGAATGCAAGTTGCAGTAGAGTGCGGCATTTCATCTACTCGCCTGACTTTTTTTTTTTTATGTGATTATTCATTAAAGTTAATCGCTGGGTTTTCTGTGATACAATATTGCCCTGACTCTGCTAATACATGTTAGCTTACAGTTTTGTTTCCTTGTAATCACGTGGTTTCTACAGTTGTCTAGCAACATAAATGAGTAGAGCTATCACAAAATGTGTTAGTCTAAACTAACAGACACAGTGGGAGATGTAATATGAGGTGCGATGA
Organism: Ophiodon elongatus; assembly: GCA_016806645.1. Classification (NCBI taxonomy): domain Eukaryota; kingdom Metazoa; phylum Chordata; class Actinopteri; order Perciformes; family Hexagrammidae; genus Ophiodon; species Ophiodon elongatus. The sequence goes on along the minus strand of JACSYO010001980.1, from coordinate 3,031,229 downwards.
TGGGGAAGTTATGGGAAAGGCATGAATATGTGCCAAAAAGTATTTCCTATTACTTTCTATGGACTGTTTCAGTCTGGTCAGGTGCCAAACAGGTAGTATTGTGCCATACAATAATGAGTGAGAAGATTAAACAGCCTCAAATCACCTAATTAGATAGGGCTTGTTACTTGGGAAAATATAGAATAACTGTGTGACAGCTTTCCCTCTTGCCACTGTGATCCCGACCAAGACAGCCAGAAGAATAGATGGCAAAACTGAAAAAGATGTCATCCATGTAAACATCCATGACATAAATATATATATTTAGTGCCTGGGCAGTTACATGCATATGGATGGAAGGCACCAGTTGCAAAAAAGAAGGAAACATGATACATGTTCAAGCATCCAAGGGGACATTTGTTTTACAGGTGAATGGATGTCTACAGATCTTTGTTTTCTCTTCCCCAATTTATTTTTTCAGTAACTGTTGCTCATGCTTCTCCATTTGTATACATTTGAACATGTAGTGCAACAGCCTTATACAAGGTAATTCAGCAATCTAATTTTAACAAGCATGCCAAGAAATAGACACTGGCATTGGAATCCTAAATCTAATTCTTTACTGATGTGTAAACTGAACCTAGTCTTCTACCTCAACTGGCCTTTGTAACTTAGAAGGCCTTAAGCTGGCCAAATAATAATACCAAGTAGTCCACTGTGATGAGTCCAATAAAGATATGAGTAACTACAATACAAATAATTCAATAATATTCTTAGATTTCATACCTCACAGACACAAGCTTAGGTATTGATTGCATCTCAGAAAACTTAAGAACCTCAAACCAACAGAGGATGCTATTAATCACAACTTAGTCTTGGATTTGTTTCATAAGAGAATTTTTTTAATGACGGGGCATGTTTATTTCACTTGAATTTCAATTCGGATACGGTTGCACTTAAATGAGGTCTTTGGCTATGACTGCTAAAGCTCAGTTAATTTCCCACTGTTAAACAAAGGACAATAAAAAAGAATGGGGGTAGTATAGTGAGCAATGAACCGTCTTCGGTGAGTCATTGCACTTTATAGTCTTGAGTCTCGTTGTTTCTTGAGATATAGCAGAAAAAGGCAAAAAAGGAATTCAGAAAAAAACAAAGCACTAAACTCACAAATCAACAATGTACTTGGCTCAGATCAGTCAGATGCTTCATCAATGACACAGTACCAACTTAAGAGATACGGCATAAGCAAA